>JAMXDD010000004.1:29920888-30130455 GCA_024733475.1 Syzygium grande | reverse complement strand
TTCTTTTTGATTTCGCATCACATTTGGGCGTAAGCGTCTAAATATACATGAAATTCAATGCAAATCAACCTATTGGACCCGCACTTATCCCCCATGATTTTTTGGTTCAAAAAATTTTATAAAACAAAATATCGAAGGAATCTTTTTTAAAAGGGAATCTTTTCGACCATTTTCTTCTTTTTGATTTAGCATCACATTTGGTCGTAAGCGTCCGTATACATGATTTTTGGTTCAAAAATTTTTTTTGGTTCAAAAAAATTTTAAAAAAAAAAACATCGAAAGGAATCTTTTTTAAAAGGGGAATCTTTTCGACCATTTTCTTCTTTTTTGATTTCGCATCACATTTGGAGCGTAAACGTCTCGTATACATGAAATTCAATGCAAATCAACCTATTGGAACGCACTTATCCCCCATGATTTTTTGGTTCAAAAAATTTTATAAACCAAAATATCGAAAGGGAATCTTTTTTTAAAAGGGAATCTTTTCGACCATTTTCTTCTTTTTGATTTCGCATCACATTTGGGCGTAAGCGTCTAAATATACATGAAATTCAATGCAAATCAACCTATTGGACCGCACTTATCCCCCATGATTTTTTTTTTGGTTCAAAAAATTTTATAAAAAAAAAATATCGAAAGGGAATCTTTTTTAAAAAGGGAATCTTTTCGACCATTTTCTTCTTTTTGATTTAGCATCACATTTGGTGCGTAAGCGTCTAAAATACATGAAATTCAATGCAAATCAACCTATTGGAGCGCACTTATCCCCCATGATTTTTTGGTTCAAAAAATTTTATAAAACAAAACATCGAAAGGAATCTTTTTTTTTTTTTTTAAAGGGAATCTTTTCGACCATTTTTCTTCTTTTTTGATTTAGCATCACATTTGGGCGTAAGCGTCTAAATATACATGAAATTCAATGCAAATCAACCTATTGGACGCACTTATCCCCCATGATTTTTTGGTTCAAAAAATTTTATAAAACAAAATATCGAAAGGGAATCTTTTTTTTTTAAAAGGGAATCTTTTCGACCATTTTCTTCTTTTTTGATTTTAGCATCACATTTGGGCGTAAGCGTCTCGTATATACATGAAATTCAATGCAAATCAACCTATTGGACCGCACTTATCCCCCATGATTTTTTTGTTCAAAAAATTTTATAAAACAAAATCATCGAAAGGGAATCTTTTTTTTTCGCAAAGGGAATCTTTTCGACCATTTTCTTCTTTTTTTTGATTTTTATAAAACAAAATCCACATTTGGTGCGTAAGCGTCTAAATATACATGAAATTCAATGCAAATCAACCTATTGGAGCGCACTTATCCCCCATGATTTTTTTTTGGTTCAAAAAATTTTATAAAAAAAATATCGAAAGGAATCTTTTTTTAAAAGGGAATCTTTTCGACCATTTTCTTCTTTTTTTGATTTCGCATCACATTTGGTGCGTAAGCGTCTAAATATACATGAAATTCAATGCAAATCAACCTATTGGACCGCACTTATCCCCCATGATTTTTTGGTTCAAAAAATTTTATAAATCAAAATATCGAAAGGGAATCTTTTTTTAAAAGGGAATCTTTTCGACCATTTTCTTCTTTTGATTTAGCATCACATTTGGGCGTAAGCGTCTAAATATACATGAAATTCAATGCAAATCAACCTATTGGACGCACTTATCCCCCCATGATTTTTTTTTTTGGTTCAAAAAATTTTATAAAACAAAACATCGAAAGGGAATCTTTTTTTTTAAAAAGGAATCTTTTCGACCATTTTCTTCTTTTTGATTCGCATCACATTTGGTGCGTAAGCGTCTAAATACATGAAATTCAATGCAAATCAACCTATTGGAGCGCACTTATCCCCCATGATTTTTTGGTTCAAAAAATTTTATAAAACAAAACATCGAAAGGGAATCTTTTTTTTTAAAAGGAATCTTTTCGACCATTTTTCTTCTTTTTTTGATTTCGCATCACATTTGGTGCGTAAGCGTCTAAATATACATGAAATTCAATGCAAATCAACCTATTGGAGCGCACTTATCCCCCATGATTTTTTGGTTCAAAAAATTTTATAAAAAACAAAATATCGAAAGGGAATCTTTTTTAAAAGGGAATCTTTTCGACCATTTTCTTCTTTTTTTTGATTTAGCATCACATTTGGGCGTAAGCGTCTAAATATACATGAAATTCAATGCAAATCAACCTATTGGACCGCACTTATCCCCCATGATTTTTTTTGGTTCAAAAAATTTTTATAAAACAAAATATCGAAAGGGAATCTTTTTTTAAAAGGGAATCTTTTCGACCATTTTCTTCTTTTTTTGATTTAGCATCACATTTGGTGCGTAAGCGTCTAAATATACATGAAATTCAATGCAAATCAACCTATTGGACGCACTTATCCCCCATGATTTTTTGGTTCAAAAAATTTTATAAAACAAAACATCGAAAGGGAATCTTTTTTTTTTTTTAAAAGGAATCTTTTCGACCATTTTCTTCTTTTTTTGATTTCGCATCACATTTGGTGCGTAAGCGTCTAAATATACATGAAATTCAATGCAAATCAACCTATTGGACCGCACTTATCCCCCATGATTTTTTGGTTCAAAAAATTTTATAAAAAAAAAACATCGAAAGGGAATCTTTTTTTAAAAGGGAATCTTTTCGACCATTTTCTTCTTTTTTTGATTTCGCATCACATTTGGTGCGTAAGCGTCTAAATATACATGAAATTCAATGCAAATCAACCTATTGGAGCACTTATCCCCCATTTTTTTTGTTCAAAAAATTTTATAAAACAAAATTTTTTTAAAAAGGAATCTTTTTTTAAATTTGGTGCGTAAGCGTCTAAATATACATGAAATTCAATGCAAATCAACCTATTGGAATCAATCCCCCATTTTTTTGGTTCAAAAATTTTATTCTTCGAAAGGGAATCTTTTTTAAAAGATTTTTCGACCATTTTCTTCTTTTTTGATTTAGCATCACATTTGGGCGTAAGCGTCTAAATATACATGAAATTCAATGCAAATCAACCTATTGGACCGCACTTATCCCCCATGATTTTTTGGTTCAAAAAATTTTATAAAACAAAATATCGAAAGGGAATCTTTTTTTTTTTTAAAGGGAATCTTTTCGACCATTTTCTTCTTTTTTTTGATTTCGCATCACATTTGGGCGTAAGCGTCTAAATATACATGAAATTCAATGCAAATCAACCTATTGGACCGCACTTATCCCCCATGATTTTTTGGTTCAAAAAATTTTATAAAACAAAAAATCGAAAGGGAATCTTTTTTTTAAAGGGAATCTTTTCGACCATTTTCTTCTTTTTGATTTCGCATCACATTTGGTGCGTAAGCGTCTAAATATACCATGAAATTCAATGCAAATCAACCTATTGGACGCACTTATCCCCCCATGATTTTTTGGTTCAAAAATTTTTATAAAACAAAATATCGAAAGGGAATCTTTTTTAAAAAGGAATCTTTTCGACCATTTTCTTCTTTTTTTTGATTTCGCATCACATTTGGTGCGTAAGCGTCTAAATATACATGAAATTCAATGCAAATCAACCTATTGGACCGCACTTATCCCCCATGATTTTTTTGGTTCAAAAAATTTTATAAAACAAAATATCGAAAGGGAATCTTTTTTTTTAAAAGGGAATCTTTTCGACCATTTTCTTCTTTTTGATTTAGCATCACATTTGGGCGTAAGCGTCTAAATATACATGAAATTCAATGCAAATCAACCTATTGGACCGCACTTATCCCCCATGATTTTTTTGGTTCAAAAAATTTTATAAAAAACAAAACATCGAAAGGGAATCTTTTTTTTTTTTTAAAGGAATCTTTTCGACCATTTTCTTCTTTTTTGATTTCGCATCACATTTGGAGCGTAAGCGTCTAAATATACATGAAATTCAATGCAAATCAACCTATTGGACGCACTTATCCCCCATGATTTTTGGTTCAAAAAATTTTATAAAACAAAATATCGAAAGGGATCTTTTTTTTAAAAAATGGAATCTTTTCGACCATTTTCTTCTTTTTTTATAAAAATTTCGCATCACATTTGGAGCGTAAGCGTCTAATATACATGAAATTCAATGCAAATCAACCTATTGGACCGCACTTATCCCCCATGATTTTTTGGTTCAAAAAATTTTATAAAACAAAAATATCGAAAGGGAATCTTTTTTTTAAAGGGAATCTTTTCGACCATTTTCTTCTTTTTTGATTTATCATCACATTTGGTGCGTAAGCGTCTAAATATACATGAAATTCAATGCAAATCAACCTATTGGACGCACTTATCCCCCATGATTTTTTGGTTCAAAAAATTTTATAAAACAAAACATCGAAAGGGATCTTTTTTAAAGGGAATCTTTTCGACCATTTTCTTCTTTTTTTGATTTAGCATCACATTTGGGCGTAAGCGTCTAAATATACATGAAATTCAATGCAAATCAACCTATTGGACCGCACTTATCCCCCATGATTTTTTGTTCAAAAAATTTTATAAAAAAAAATATCGAAAGGGAATCTTTTTTAAAAAGGGAATCTTTTCGACCATTTCTTCTTTTTGATTTCGCATCACATTTGGGCGCGTAAGCGTCTAAATATACATGAAATTCAATGCAAATCAACCTATTGGACCGCACTTATCCCCCATGATTTTTTGGTTCAAAAAATTTTATAAAGCAAAACATCGAAAGGAATCTTTTTTTAAAAAGGGAATCTTTTCGACCATTTTCTTCTTTTTGATTTCGCATCACATTTGGAGCGTAAACGTCTCGTATACATGAAATTCAATGCAAATCAACCTATTGGAACGCACTTATCCCCCATGATTTTTTGGTTCAAAAAATTTTATAAACCAAAATATCGAAAGGGAATCTTTTTTTTAAAGGGAATCTTTTCGACCATTTTTCTTTTTTGATTTCATCACATTTGGGCGTAAGCGTCTAAATATACATGAAATTCAATGCAAATCAACCTATTGGAACGCACTTATCCCCCATGATTTTTTGGTTCAAAAAATTTTATAAAGCAAAACATCGAAAGGGAATCTTTTTTTAAAAAGGGAATCTTTTCGACCATTTTCTTCTTTTTGATTTCGCATCACATTTGGGCGTAAGCGTCTAAATATACATGAAATTCAATGCAAATCAACCTATTGGAACGCACTTATCCCCCATGATTTTTTGGTTCAAAAAATTTTATAAAAAAAAAATATCGAAAGGAATCTTTTTTTTTTAAAGGGAATCTTTTCGACCATTTTCTTCTTTTTGATTTAGCATCACATTTGGAGCGTAAGCGTCTAAATATACATGAAATTCAATGCAAATCAACCTATTGGAGCACTTATCCCCCCCATGATTTTTTGGTTCAAAAAATTTTATAAAACAAAATATCGAAAGGGAATCTTTTTTTTTAAAAGGGAATCTTTTCGACCATTTTCTTCTTTTTGATTTCGCATCACATTTTGGGCGTAAGCGTCTCGTATACATGAAATTCAATGCAAATCAACCTATTGGACGCACTTATCCCCCCCATGATTTTTGGTTCAAAAAATTTTATAAAAAAAAAAATATCGAAGGAATCTTTTTTTTTTTTAAAAGGGAATCTTTTCGACCATTTTTTCTTTTTTTTGATTTAGCATCACATTTGGGCGTAAGCGTCTCGTATACATGAAATTCAATGCAAATCAACCTATTGGACGCACTTATCCCCCCATGATTTTTTGGTTCAAAAAAAATTTTATAAAACAAAAAATCGAAAGGGAATCTTTTTTTTTTTAAAGGAATCTTTTCGACCATTTTCTTCTTTTTTTTTGATTTAGCATCACATTTGGTGCGTAAGCGTCTAATATACATGAAATTCAATGCAAATCAACCTATTGGACGCACTTATCCCCCATGATTTTTTGGTTCAAAAAATTTTATAAAACAAAACATCGAAAGGGAATCTTTTTTTTTTTTCTTTTTTTAAAGGGAATCTTTTCGACCATTTTCTTCTTTTTTGATTTAGCATCACATTTGGTGCGTAAGCGTCTAAATATACATGAAATTCAATGCAAATCAACCTATTGGACGCACTTATCCCCCATGATTTTTTGGTTCAAAAAATTTTATAAAACAAAATATCGAAAGGGAATCTTTTTTAAAAGGGAATCTTTTCGACCATTTTCTTCTTTTTTTGATTTCGCATCACATTTGGTGCGTAAGCGTCTAATACATGAAATTCAATGCAAATCAACCTATTGGACGCACTTATCCCCCATGATTTTTTGTTTCAAAAAATTTTATAAAACAAAATATCGAAGGGGAATCTTTTTTTTCAAAAGGGAATCTTTTTTCTACCATTTTCTTCTTTTTTGATTTCGCATCACATTTGGTGCGTAAGCGTCTATATACATGAAATTCAATGCAAATCAACCTATTGGACCGCACTTATCCCCCCCATGATTTTTTGGTTCAAAAAATTTTTATAAAACAAAATATCGAAAGGGAATCTTTTTTAAAAAGGGAATCTTTTCGACCATTTTCTTCTTTTTTTTGATTTAGCATCACATTTGGTGCGTAAGCGTCTAAATATACATGAAATTCAATGCAAATCAACCTATTGGACCGCACTTATCCCCCATGATTTTTTGGTTCAAAAATTTTATAAAAAAAATATCGAAAGGGAATCTTTTTTAAAAAGGGAATCTTTTCGACCATTTTCTTCTTTTTTTTGATTTAGCATCACATTTGGTGCGTAAGCGTCTCGTATACATGAAATTCAATGCAAATCAACCTATTGGACGCACTTATCCCCCATGATTTTTTTGGTTCAAAAAATTTTATAAAAAAAAAAAATATCGAAAGGGAATCTTTTTTTTTTTAAAGGGAATCTTTTCGACCATTTTCTTCTTTTTTTGATTTCGCATCACATTTGGGCGTAAGCGTCTAAATATACATGAAATTCAATGCAAATCAACCTATTGGACGCGCACTTATCCCCCATGATTTTTTGGTTCAAAAAATTTTATAAAACAAAATATCGAAGGGAATCTTTTTTTAAAAGGGAATCTTTTCGACCATTTTCTTCTTTTTTTTGATTTAGCATCACATTTGGGCGTAAGCGTCTCGTATACATGAAATTCAATGCAAATCAACCTATTGGACGCACTTATCCCCCATGATTTTTGGTTCAAAAAAATTTTATAAAACAAAATGTCGAAAGGGAATCTTTTTTTAAAAGGGAATCTTTTCGACCATTTTCTTCTTTTTTTGATTTAGCATCACATTTGGTGCGTAAGCGTCTCGTATACATGAAATTCAATGCAAATCAACCTATTGGACGCACTTATCCCCCCCCATGATTTTTTGGTTCAAAAAATTTATAAAACAAAACAAAAATCTTTTTTTAAAAGGAATCTTTTCGACCATTTTCTTCTTTTTTTGATTTAGCATCATTTGGAGCTTTTTCTAAAACATGAAATTCAATGCAAATCAACCTATTGGACGCGCACTTATCTTTTTTTGGTTCAAAAAATTTTTTAAAAAAAAAAAATATCGAAAGGAATCTTTTTAAAAAGGAATCTTTTCGACCATTTTCTTCTTTTTGATTTCGCATCACATTTGGGCGTAAGCGTCTAAATATACATGAAATTCAATGCAAATCAACCTATTGGACCGCACTTATCCCCCATGATTTTTTGGTTCAAAAAATTTTATAAAAAAAAATATCGAAAGGGAATCTTTTTTTTTTTTTTTTTTAAGGGGAATCTTTTCGACCATTTTCTTCTTTTTTTTGATTTCGCATCACATTTGGGCGTAAGCGTCTCGTATACATGAAATTCAATGCAAATCAACCTATTGGACGCACTTATCCCCCCATGATTTTTTGGTTCAAAAAATTTTATAAAAAAAAAAATCGAAAGGAATCTTTTTTTTTTTAAAAGGGAATCTTTTCGACCATTTTCTTCTTTTTTTGATTTAGCATCACATTTGGTGCGTAAGCGTCTAAATATACATGAAATTCAATGCAAATCAACCTATTGGACGCACTTATCCCCCCCATGATTTTTTGGTTCAAAAAATTTTATAAAAAAAATATCGAAAGGGAATCTTTTTTTAAAGGGAATCTTTTCGACCATTTTCTTCTTTTTGATTTCGCATCACATTTGGGCGTAAGCGTCTAAATATACATGAAATTCAATGCAAATCAACCTATTGGACCGCACTTATCCCCCATGATTTTTTGGTTCAAAAAATTTTATAAAAAAAAAAACATCGAAAGGGAATCTTTTTTTTTTTTAAAGGGAATCTTTTCGACCATTTTCTTCTTTTTGATTTATTTCATCATCACATTTGGGCGTAAGCGTCTCGTATACATGAAATTCAATGCAAATCAACCTATTGGAACGCACTTATCCCCCATGATTTTTTGGTTCAAAAAATTTTATAAACCAAAATATCGAAAGGGAATCTTTTTTTAAAAAGGGAATCTTTTCGACCATTTTCTTCTTTTTTGATTTCGCATCACATTTGGGCGTAAGCGTCTAAAAATACATGAAATTCAATGCAAATCAACCTATTGGACCGCACTTATCCCCCATGATTTTTTGGTTCAAAAAATTTTATAAAACAAAATATCGAAAGGAATCTTTTTAAAAAGGAATCTTTTTCGACCATTTTCTTCTTTTTTTTTTTTTTTCCACATTTGGGCGTAAGCGTCTAAATACATGAAATTCAATGCAAATCAACCTATTGGACCGGACTTACTTATCCCCCATGATTTTTTGGTTCAAAAAATTTTTAAAAAACAAAATATCGAAAGGGAATCTTTTTTTAAAAGGAATCTTTTCGACCATTTTCTTCTTTTTTGATTTAGCATCACATTTGGGCGTAAGCGTCTCGTATACATGAAATTCAATGCAAATCAACCTATTGGAGCGCACTTATCCCCCATGATTTTTTGTTCAAAAAATTTTATAAAACAAAAACATCGAAAGGGAATCTTTTTTTTTAAAGGGAATCTTTTTTCGACCATTTTCTTCTTTTTTTGATTTCGCATCACATTTGGGCGTAAGCGTCTAAATATACATGAAATTCAATGCAAATCAACCTATTGGACGCACTTATCCCCCATGATTTTTTGGTTCAAAAAATTTTATAAAACAAAACATCGAAAGGGAATCTTTTTTTTTAAAAAGGGATCTTTTCGACCATTTTCTTCTTTTTGATTTCGCATCACATTTGGGCGTAAGTCTCTACGTATACATGAAATTCAATGCAAATCAACCTATTGGACCGCACTTATCCCCCCATGATTTTTTGGTTCAAAAAAAATTTATAAAAAAAATATCGAAAGGGAATCTTTTTTTTAAAGGGAATCTTTTCGACCATTTTCTTCTTTTTTTGATTTAGCATCACATTTGGGCGTAAGCGTCTAAATATACATGAAATTCAATGCAAATCAACCTATTGGACCGCACTTATCCCCCCATGATTTTTTGGTTCAAAAAATTTTATAAAAAAAAAATCGAAAGGGAATCTTTTTTTTTTTTTAGGGAATCTTTTCGACCATTTTCTTCTTCTTTTGATTTCGCATCACATTTGGTGCGTAAGCGTCTAAATATACATGAAATTCAATGCAAATCAACCTATTGGACGCACTTATCCCCCATGATTTTTGGTTCAAAAAATTTTTAAAACAAAAAAAACATCGAAAGGAATCTTTTTTTTTTTAAAGGGAATCTTTTCGACCATTTTCTTCTTTTTTTTGATTTAGCCACATTTGGTGCGTAAGCGTCTAAATATACATGAAATTCAATGCAAATCAACCTATTGGACGCACTTATCCCCCATGATTTTTTGTTCAAAAAATTTTAAAAAAAAACATCGAAAGGGAATCTTTTTTTTTTTAAAAAGGGAATCTTTTCGACCATTTTCTTCTTTTTTTTTTTTTAAAAGGGAATCTTTTCGACCATTTTCTTCTTTTTGATTTCGCATCACATTTGGAGCGTAAGCGTCTAAATATACATGAAATTCAATGCAAATCAACCTATTGGACCGCACTTATCCCCCCCATGATTTTTTGGTTCAAAAAAATTTTATAAAACAAAACATCGAAAGGGAATCTTTTTTAAAAGGGAATCTTTTCGACCATTTTCTTCTTTTTGATTTAGCATCACATTTGGTGCGTAAGCGTCTAAATATACATGAAATTCAATGCAAATCAACCTATTGGACGCGCACTTATCCCCCATGATTTTTTGGTTCAAAAAATTTTATAAAAAAAAATATCGAAAGGGAATCTTTTTTTTTTAAAGGGAATCTTTTCGACCATTTTCTTCTTTTTTGATTTGCATCACATTTGGGCATCACATTTGAAATTCAATGCAAAAACCAACCTATTGGACGCACTTATCCCCCCATGATTTTTGGTTCAAAAAAATTTTATAAAACAAAATATCGAAAGGGAATCTTTTTTTTTTAAGGGAATCTTTTCGACCATTTTCTTCTTTTTGATTTAGCATCACATTTGGGCGTAAGCGTCTCGTATACATGAAATTCAATGCAAATCAACCTATTGGACACTTATATCCCCCATGATTTTTTGGTTCAAAAAATTTTATAAAAAAAAAACATCGAAAGGGAATCTTTTTTTTTTTAAAGGGAATCTTTTCGACCATTTTTCTTCTTTTTGATTTAGCATCACATTTGGTGCGTAAGCGTCTAAATACATGAAAATTCAATGCAAATCAACCTATTGGAGCGCACTTATCCCCCATGATTTTTTGGGTTCAAAAAATTTTATAAAAAAAAAACATCGAAAGGAATCTTTTTTTTAAAAGGAATCTTTTCGACCATTTTCTTCTTTTTGATTTAGCATCACATTTGGTGCGTAAGCGTCTAAATATACATGAAATTCAATGCAAATCAACCTATTGGACCGCACTTATCCCCCCCATGATTTTTGGTTCAAAAAATTTTATAAAACAAAATATCGAAAGGGAATCTTTTTTTTTAAAAGGAATCTTTTCGACCATTTTCTTCTTTTTTGATTTCGCATCACATTTGGGCGTAAGCGTCTAAATATACATGAAATTCAATGCAAATCAACCTATTGGACCGCACTTATCCCCCATGATTTTTTGGTTCAAAAAATTTATAAAACAAAACATCGAAAGGAATCTTTTTTAAAAGGGAATCTTTTTTTTCTTCTTTTTTGATTTCGCACATTTGGGCGTAAGCGTCTATACATGAAATTCAATGCAAATCAACCTATTGGACCGCACTTATCCCCCATGATTTTTTTGGTTCAAAAATTTTTATAAAAAAAATTTCGAAAGGAATCTTTTTAAAAGGGAATCTTTTCGACCATTTTTCTTTTTTTGATTTCGCATCACATTTGGAGCGTAAACGTCTCGTATACATGAAATTCAATGCAAATCAACCTATTGGACCGCACTTATCCCCCATGATTTTTTGGTTCAAAAAAATTTTATAAAACAAAACATCGAAAGGGAATCTTTTTTTAAAAAGGGAATCTTTTCGACCATTTTCTTCTTTTTGATTTCGCATCACATTTGGTGCGTAAACGTCTCGTATACATGAAATTCAATGCAAATCAACCTATTGGAACGCACTTATCCCCCATGATTTTTTGGTTCAAAAAATTTTATAAAGCAAAACATCGAAAGGGAATCTTTTTTTAAAAAGGGAATCTTTTCGACCATTTTCTTCTTTTTTGATTTCGCATCACATTTGGGCGTAAGCGTCTATATACATGAAATTCAATGCAAATCAACCTATTGGACCGCACTTATCCCCCCATGATTTTTGGTTCAAAAAATTTTATAAAAAAAACATCGAAAAAGGAATCTTTTTTTTTTAAAAGGGAATCTTTTCGACCATTTTCTTCTTTTTTTTGATTTCGCATCACATTTGGTGCGTAAGCGTCTAAATATACATGAAATTCAATGCAAATCAACCTATTGGAGCGCACTTATCCCCCCATGATTTTTTGGTTCAAAAAATTTTATAAAAAAAAAAAATCGAAAGGGAATCTTTTTTAAAAAGGTAATCTTTTCGACCATTTTCTTCTTTTTGATTTCGCATCACATTTGGAGCGTAAACGTCTCGTATACATGAAATTCAATGCAAATCAACCTATTGGAACGCACTTATCCCCCATGATTTTTTGGTTCAAAAAATTTTATAAAGCAAAACATCGAAAGGGAATCTTTTTTTTTTTAAAGGGAATCTTTTCGACCATTTTTTCTTTTTTTGATTTAGCACACATTTGGGCGTAAGCGTCTCGTATACATGAAATTCAATGCAAATCAACCTATTGGACGCACTTATCCCCCCATGATTTTTTGGTTCAAAAAATTTTATAAAAACAAAAATCGAAAGGGAATCTTTTTTTAAAAGGGAATCTTTTCGACCATTTTCTTCTTTTTTGATTTAGCATCACATTTGGTGCGTAAGCGTCTAAATATACATGAAATTCAATGCAAATCAACCTATTGGAGCGCACTTATCCCCCATGATTTTTTGGTTCAAAAATTTTTTAAAAAAAAAAAATTTGGTGCGTCGAAAGGGAATCTTTTTTTTTTTTGGTTAAAAAGGGAATCTTTTCGACCATTTTCTTCTTTTTTTTGATTTAGCATCACATTTGGTGCGTAAGCGTCTAAATATACATGAAATTCAATGCAAATCAACCTATTGGACGCACTTATCCCCCATGATTTTTTTGGTTCAAAAAATTTTATAAAAAAAAAAAAAAGGGAATCATCGAAAGGGAATCTTTTTTTTTAAAACCTATTGAATCTTTTTTGACCATTTTCTTTTTTTTGATTTTTTGATTTCGCATCACATTTGGTGCGTAAGCGTCTAAATATACATGAAATTCAATGCAAATCAACCTATTGGACCGCACTTATCCCCCATGATTTTTTGGTTCAAAAAATTTTATAAAAAAAAAAAAATATCGAAAGGGAATCTTTTTTTAAAAGGGAATCTTTTCGACCATTTTCTTCTTTTTTTTGATTCGCATCACATTTGGTGCGTAAGCGTCTCGTATACATGAAATTCAATGCAAATCAACCTATTGGACGCACTTATCCCCCATGATTTTTTGGTTCAAAAAAATTTTATAAAACAAAATATCGAAAGGGAATCTTTTTTTTTTTAAAAGGGAATCTTTTCGACCATTTTTCTTCTTTTTTGATTTCGCATCACATTTGGGCGTAAGCGTCTCGTATACATGAAATTCAATGCAAATCAACCTATTGGACCGCACTTATCCCCCCCATGATTTTTTGGTTCAAAAAATTTTATAAAAAAAAACATCGAAAGGAATCTTTTTTTTTAAAAGGGAATCTTTTCGACCATTTTCTTCTTTTTGATTTAGCATCACATTTGGGCGTAAGCGTCTCGTATACATGAAATTCAATGCAAATCAACCTATTGGACCGCACTTATCCCCCATGATTTTTTGTTCAAAAAATTTTATAAAACAAAAAATCGAAAGGGAATCTTTTTTTTAAAAGGGAATCTTTTCGACCATTTTCTTCTTTTTTTGATTTAGCATCACATTTGGTGCGTAAGCGTCTAAATATACATGAAATTCAATGCAAATCAACCTATTGGACCGCACTTATCCCCCCCCATGATTTTTTGGTTCAAAAAATTTTATAAAAAAAAAATCGAAGGGAATCTTTTTTTTAAAAAGGGAATCTTTTCGACCATTTTCTTCTTTTTTTTGATTTCGCATCACATTTGGTGCGTAAGCGTCTAAATATACATGAAATTCAATGCAAATCAACCTATTGGACGCACTTATCCCCCATGATTTTTTGGTTCAAAAAATTTTATAAAAAAAAAATGTCGAAAGGGAATCTTTTTTTAAAAAGGGAATCTTTTCGACCATTTTCTTCTTTTTTTCATTTTATAATCACATTTGGGCGTAAGCGTCTTCTTTTTTTGATTTCGCATACATTTGAAATTCAATGCAAATCAACCTATTGGACGCACTTATCCCCCATGATTTTTGGTTCAAAAAAATTTTTATAAAACAAAATATCGAAAGGGAATCTTTTTTAAAAAGGAATCTTTTCGACCATTTTCTTCTTTTTGATTTCGCATCACATTTGGTGCGTAAGCGTCTAAATATACATGAAATTCAATGCAAATCAACCTATTGGACCGCACTTATCCCCCATGATTTTTTTTATAAAAACAAAACATCAAAAAATTTTATAAAAAAAAAATATCGAAGGGAATCTTTTTTAAAAAGGGAATCTTTTCGACCATTTTCTTCTTTTTTGATTTAGCATCACATTTGGAGCGTAAGCGTCTATATACATGAAATTCAATGCAAATCAACCTATTGGACGCACTTATCCCCCATGATTTTTTGGTTCAAAAAATTTTATAAAGCATAATATCGAAAGGGAATCTTTTTTTTTTTTAAAGGGAATCTTTTCGACCATTTTCTTCTTTTTTGATTTCGCATCACATTTGGAGCGTAAGCGTCTAAATATACATGAAATTCAATGCAAATCAACCTATTGGACCGCACTTATCCCCCATGATTTTTTGGTTCAAAAAATTTTATAAAAAAAAAATATCGAAAGGGAATCTTTTTTTTAAAGGGAATCTTTTCGACCATTTTCTTCTTTTTTTGATTTAGCATCACATTTGGGCGTAAGCGTCTAAATATACATGAAATTCAATGCAAATCAACCTATTGGACCGCACTTATCCCCCCCCATGATTTTTTGGTTCAAAAAATTTTATAAAACAAAAATGTCGAAAGGGAATCTTTTTTTTTTTTAAGGGAATCTTTTCGACCATTTTCTTCTTTTTGATTTAGCATCACATTTGGTGCGTAAGCGTCTAAATATACATGAAATTCAATGCAAATCAACCTATTGGACGCACTTATCCCCCATGATTTTTTGGTTCAAAAAATTTTATAAAAAAAAAAAACATCGAAAGGGAATCTTTTTTAAAAGGGAATCTTTTCGACCATTTTCTTCTTTTTTGATTTAGCATCACATTTGGGCGTAAGCGTCTAAATATACATGAAATTCAATGCAAATCAACCTATTGGACCGCACTTATCCCCCATGATTTTTTGGTTCAAAAAATTTTATAAAAAAAAATATCGAAAGGGAATCTTTTTTAAAAGGGAATCTTTTCGACCATTTTCTTCTTTTTTTTGATTTAGCATCACATTTGGGCGTAAGCGTCTCGTCGTATACATGAAATTCAATGCAAATCAACCTATTGGACCGCACTTATCCCCCCCATGATTTTTTTTGGTTCAAAAAATTTTTATAAAACAAAAAATATCGAAAGGGAATCTTTTTTAAAAAGGGAATCTTTTCGACCATTTTCTTCTTTTTGATTTCGCATCACATTTGGTGCGTAAGCGTCTAAATATACATGAAATTCAATGCAAATCAACCTATTGGACGCACTTATCCCCCATGATTTTTTGGTTCAAAAAATTTTATAAAACAAAAAATATCGAAGGGAATCTTTTTAAAAGGGAATCTTTTCGACCATTTTCTTCTTTTTTTTTTCGCATCACATTTGGGCGTAAGCGTCTAAATCAAATCAACCTATTGGAGCGTCTATCCCCATGATTTTTGGTTCACAAATTTTATAAAAACAAATTCAATGCAAATCAACCTATTGGACATTTTCTCTTTTTTTGATTATCCCCCCCATGATTTTTGGTTCAAAAAATTTTATAAAAAAAAACATCGAAAGGAATTTCTTTTTTAAAAGGAATCTTTTTCGACCATTTTCTTCTTTTTGATTTAGCATCACATTTGGTGCGTAAGCGTCTAAATATACATGAAATTCAATGCAAATCAACCTATTGGACGCACTTATCCCCCATGATTTTTTGGTTCAAAAAAATTTATAAAACAAAACATCGAAAGGGAATCTTTTTTTTAAAAGGGAATCTTTTCGACCATTTTCTTCTTTTTTTGATTTCGCATCACATTTGGGTGCGTAAGCGTCTAAATATACATGAAATTCAATGCAAATCAACCTATTGGACCGCACTTATCCCCCATGATTTTTGGTTCAAAAAATTTTATAAAAAAAATATCGAAAGGGAATCTTTTTTTTTTTAAAAAGGGAATCTTTTCGACCATTTTCTTCTTTTTTGATTTCGCATCACATTTGGGCGTAAGCGTCTACGTATACATGAAATTCAATGCAAATCAACCTATTGGACACACTTATCCCCCCATGATTTTTTGGTTCAAAAAATTTTATAAAAAACAAAAATATCGAAAGGGAATCTTTTTTTTTAAAAGGGAATCTTTTCGACCATTTTTCTTCTTTTTGATTTCATCACATTTGGGCGTAAGCGTCTAAATATACATGAAATTCAATGCAAATCAACCTATTGGACGCGCACTTATCCCCCCATGATTTTTGGTTCAAAAAATTTATAAAAAAAAAAAATATCGAAAGGGAATCTTTTTTTTAAAAGGGAATCTTTTCGACCATTTTCTTCTTTTTGATTTCGCATCACATTTGGTGCGTAATCGTCTTTACATGAAATTCAATGCAAATCAACCTATTGGACCACTTATCCCCCCATGATTTTTGGTTCAAAAAATTTTATAAAACAAAACATCGAAAGGGATCTTTTTTTTAAAGGGAATCTTTTCGACCATTTTCTTCTTTTTGATTTCGCATCACATTTGGGCGTAAGCGTCTAAATATACATGAAATTCAATGCAAATCAACCTATTGGACCGCACTTATCCCCCATGATTTTTTGTTCAAAAAATTTTATAAAACAAAAAAATCGAAAGGGAATCTTTTTTTTTTTTTAAAGGGAATCTTTTCGACCCATTTCTTCTTTTTGATTTCGCATCACATTTGGAGTAAGCGTCTACGTATACATGAAATTCAATGCAAATCAACCTATTGGAGCACTTATCCCCCCATGATTTTTGGTTCAAAAATTTTTATAAAACAAAACATCGAAAGGGAATCTTTTTTAAAAGGGAATCTTTTCGACCATTTTCTTCTTTTTTTTTGATTTAGCATCACATTTGGAGCGTAAGCGTCTAAATATACATGAAATTCAATGCAAATCAACCTATTGGACCGCACTTATCCCCCATGATTTTTTGGTTCAAAAAATTTTATAAAACAAAACATCGAAAAGGGAATCTTTTTTTTTAAAGGGAATCTTTTCGACCATTTTCTTCTTTTTTTTGATTTCGCATCACATTTGGTGCGTAAGCGTCTAAATATACATGAAATTCAATGCAAATCAACCTATTGGACCGCACTTATCCCCCATGATTTTTTGGTTCAAAAAATTTTATAAAAAAAACATCGAAAGGAATCTTTTTTAAAAAAAGGAATCTTTTCGACCATTTTCTTCTTTTTGATTTAGCATCACATTTGGTGCGTAAGCGTCTCGTATACATGAAATTCAATGCAAATCAACCTATTGGACGCACTTATCCCCCATGATTTTTTTTGGTTCAAAAAATTTTTAAAAAAAAAATATCGAAAGGGAATTTTTTTTTTAAAAGGGAATCTTTTCGACCATTTTCTTCTTTTTTTGATTTCGCATCACATTTGGGCGTAAGCGTCTCGTATATACATGAAATTCAATGCAAATCAACCTATTGGACGCACTTATCCCCCCATGATTTTTTGGTTCAAAAAATTTTATAAAAACAAAAACATCGAAAGGGAATCTTTTTTTTTTTTTGAGGGGAATCTTTTCGACCATTTTCTTCTTTTTTGATTTCGCATCACATTTGGAGCGTAAGCGTCTAAATATACATGAAATTCAATGCAAATCAACCTATTGGACCGCACTTATCCCCCCATTTGATTTTGGTTCAAAAAATTTTATAAAACAAAATTTGGTGCGTAAGCGTCTATCGAAAGGGATCTTTTTTTATAAAACAAAAAAGGGAATCTTTTTTAAAAGGACCATTTTCTTCTTTTTGATTTAGCATCACATTTGGGCGTAAGCGTCTCGTATACATGAAATTCAATGCAAATCAACCTATTGGACCGCACTTATCCCCCATGATTTTTTGGTTCAAAAAATTTTATAAAGCAAAACATCGAAAGGGAATCTTTTTTTAAAAGGGAATCTTTTCGACCATTTTCTTCTTTTTGATTTCGCATCACATTTGGAGCGTAAACGTCTCGTATACATGAAATTCAATGCAAATCAACCTATTGGACCGCACTTATCCCCCCCCATGATTTTTTGGTTCAAAAAATTTTATAAAAACAAAATATCGAAAGGGAATCTTTTTTTTTTTAAAGGGAATCTTTTCGACCATTTTCTTCTTTTTTGATTTAGCATCACATTTGGGCGTAAGCGTCTAAATATACATGAAATTCAATGCAAATCAACCTATTGGACCGCACTTATCCCCCCCATGATTTTTTTGGTTCAAAAATTTTATAAAAAAAATAAAAATCTTTTTAAAAATCTTTTCGAAAGGGAATCTTTTTTTTAAAACATTTGGAATCTTTTCAATGCAAATCACCATTTTCTTCTTTTTTGGTTCAAAAATTTTTATAAAACAAAACATCACATTTTTCGACCGTTTTCTTCTTTTTGTTTCTCACATTTGGGCGTAAGCGTCTAAATACATGAAATTCAATGCAAATCAACCTATTGGACCGCACTTATCCCCCATGATTTTTTGGTTCAAAAAATTTTATAAAAAAAAAAACATCGAAAGGGAATCTTTTTTTAAAAGGGAATCTTTTCGACCATTTTCTTCTTTTTGATTTATTTGCATCACATTTGGTGCGTAAGCGTCTAAATATACATGAAATTCAATGCAAATCAACCTATTGGACCGCACTTATCCCCCATGATTTTTTGGTTCAAAAAATTTTATAAAACAAAACATCGAAAGGGAATCTTTTTTTTTAAAAGGGAATCTTTTCGACCATTTTCTTCTTTTTTTCGATTCACATTTGGTGCGTCACATTTGGTACGTAAATTCAAATCTAAATCAACCATTGAAATTCAATTTTTTGGTTCAAAAAAATTTTGGAAAAGCAAAAATATCGAAGGGAATCTTTTTTTTTTTTTTAAAAGGGAATCCCCCCATTTTTTTTTTTTGTTCAAAAAACATTTTATAAAACAAAAATTCAATCGAAATCAACCTATTGGAGCTTTTTTTATCCCCCAAAGTTCAAAAATCTTTTCGAACATCGAAAGGGAATCCATTTTCTTCTTTTTGATTTAGCATCACATTTGGGCGTAAGCGTCTAAATATACATGAAATTCAATGCAAATCAACCTATTGGAGCGCACTTATCCCCCATGATTTTTTTTGGTTCAAAAAATTTTATAAAACAAAAAATATCGAAAGGGAATCTTTTTTAAAAGGGAATCTTTTCGACCATTTTCTTCTTTTTTTGATTTAGCATCACATTTGGGCGTAAGCGTCTAAATATACATGAAATTCAATGCAAATCAACCTATTGGACGCACTTATCCCCCATGATTTTTTGGTTCAAAAAATTTTATAAAAAAAATATCGAAAGGGAATCTTTTTTTTTTTTAAAGGGAATCTTTTCGACCATTTTCTTCTTTTTTTTTATTTAGCATCACATTTGGGCGTAAGCGTCTAAATATACATGAAATTCAATGCAAATCAACCTATTGGACCGCACTTATCCCCCATGATTTTTTGGTTCAAAAAATTTTATAAAAAAAAATATCGAAAGGAATCTTTTTTTAAAAAGGGAATCTTTTCGACCATTTTTTCTTCTTTTTGATTTCGCATCACATTTGGGCGTAAGCGTCTAATATACATGAAATTCAATGCAAATCAACCTATTGGAACGCACTTATCCCCCATGATTTTTTGGTTCAAAAAATTTTATAAACCAAAATATCGAAAGGGAATCTTTTTTTAAAAAGGGAATCTTTTCGACCATTTTCTTCTTTTTTGATTTCGCATCACATTTGGAGCGTAAACGTCTCGTATACATGAAATTCAATGCAAATCAACCTATTGGACCGCACTTATCCCCCATGATTTTTTGGTTCAAAAAAATTTTATAAAAAAAAAATATCGAAAGGGAATCTTTTTTTTTGGGCGTAGGGAATCTTTTCGACCATTTTCTTCTTTTTTTGATTTCGCATCACATTTGGTGCGTAAGCGTCTAAATATACATGAAATTCAATGCAAATCAACCTATTGGACCTATTGGACTTATCCCCCCCCCATGATTTTTTTTGTTCAAAAAATTTTATAAAACAAAACATCGAAAGGGAATCTTTTTTTTTTTTTAAAAGGGAATCTTTTCGACCATTTTCTTCTTTTTGATTTAGCATCACATTTGGGCGTAAGCGTCTAAATATACATGAAATTCAATGCAAATCAACCTATTGGACCGCACTTATCCCCCATGATTTTTTGGTTCAAAAATTTTATAAAACAAAACATCGAAAGGGAATCTTTTTTTTTTTAAAAGAATCTTTTCGACCATTTTCTTCTTTTTTTTGATTCGCATCACATTTGGAGCGTAAGCGTCTAAATATACATGAAATTCAATGCAAATCAACCTATTGGACGCACTTATCCCCCATGATTTTTTGGTTCAAAAAATTTTATAAAACAAAAATATCGAAAGGAATCTTTTTTTTTTTTAAGGGAATCTTTTCGACCATTTTCTTCTTTTTGATTTCGCATCACATTTGGTGCGTAAGCGTCTAAATATACATGAAATTCAATGCAAATCAACCTATTGGACCGCACTTATCCCCCATGATTTTTTTGGTTCAAAAAATTTTATAAAACAAAAATCGAAAGGAATCTTTTTTTTTTATAAAGGGAATCTTTTCGACCATTTTCTTCTTTTTTTTGATTTCGCATCACATTTGGGCGTAAGCGTCTAAATATACATGAAATTCAATGCAAATCAACCTATTGGACGCACTTATCCCCCATGATTTTTTGGTTCAAAAAATTTTATAAAACAAAACATCGAAAGGGAATCTTTTTAAAAGGGAATCTTTTCGACCATTTTCTTCTTTTTTTGATTTCGCATCACATTTGGGGCGTAAACGTCTACGTATACATGAAATTCAATGCAAATCAACCTATTGGACCGCACTTATCCCCCATGATTTTTTGGTTCAAAAAATTTTATAAAACAAAACATCGAAAGGGAATCTTTTTTTTTTTTTAAAGGGAATCTTTTCGACCATTTTCTTCTTTTTTTTGATTTCGCATCACATTTGGTGCGTAAGCGTCTAAATATACATGAAATTCAATGCAAATCAACCTATTGGACGCACTTATCCCCCATGATTTTTTGGTTCAAAAAATTTTATAAAACAAAATATCGAAAGGAATCTTTTTTTTAAAAGGGAATCTTTTCGACCATTTTTTCTTTTTTTGATTTCGCATCACATTTGGTGCGTAAGCGTCTCGTATACATGAAATTCAATGCAAATCAACCTATTGGACGCACTTATCCCCCCCCCATTTTTTGGTTCAAAAAATTTTATAAAACAAAATATCGAAAGGAATCTTTTTTTTTAAAAGGGAATCTTTTCGACCATTTTCTTCTTTTTTTGATTTCGCATCACATTTGGTGCGTAAGCGTCTAATACATGAAATTCAATGCAAATCAACCTATTGGACCGCACTTATCCCCCCCATGATTTTTGGTTCAAAAATTTTTATAAAAAAAAACATCGAAAGGGAATCTTTTTTTAAAAAGGGAATCTTTTCGACCATTTTCTTCTTTTTGATTTCGCATCACATTTGGTGCGTAAACGTCTCGTATACATGAAATTCAATGCAAATCAACCTATTGGACCGCACTTATCCCCCATGATTTTTTGGTTCAAAAAATTTTATAAAGCAAAATATCGAAAGGGAATCTTTTTTTAAAAAGGGAATCTTTTCGACCATTTTCTTCTTTTTGATTTCGCATCACATTTGGTGCGTAAGCGTCTAAATATACATGAAATTCAATGCAAATCAACCTATTGGACGCACTTATCCCCCATGATTTTTTTTGGTTCAAAAAATTTTATAAAAAAAATATCGAAAGGGAATCTTTTTTTTTTTTGGAATCTTTTCGACCATTTTCTTCTTTTTTTTTTGATTTCGCATCACATTTGGTGCGTAAGCGTCTCGTATACATGAAATTCAATGCAAATCAACCTATTGGACGCACTTATCCCCCCATGATTTTTTTGGTTCAAAAAATTTTATAAAACAAAAAATCGAAAAGGAATCTTTTTTTAAAAGGGAATCTTTTCGACCATTTTCTTCTTTTTGATTTAGCATCACATTTGGGCGTAAGCGTCTAAATATACATGAAATTCAATGCAAATCAACCTATTGGACGCACTTATCCCCCCATTTTTTTTTGGTTCAAAAAATTTTATAAAAAAAAAATCGAAAGGAATCTTTTTTTTTTTTAAAAGGAATCTTTTCGACCATTTTCTTCTTTTTGATTTAGCATCACATTTGGGCGTAAGCGTCTTATATACATGAAATTCAATGCAAATCAACCTATTGGACCGCACTTATCCCCCATGATTTTTGGTTCAAAAAAATTTTTTTATAAAAAAAAATATCGAAAGGAATCTTTTTAAAAGGGAATCTTTTCGACCATTTTCTTCTTTTTTGATTTAGCATCACATTTGGTGCGTAAGCGTCGTCTAATACATACATGAAATTCAATGCAAATCAACCTATTGGACGCACTTATCCCCCATGATTTTTTGGTTCAAAAAATTTTATAAACCAAAATATCGAAAGGGAATCTTTTTTTAAAAAGGGAATCTTTTCGACCATTTTCTTCTTTTTTGATTTCGCATCACATTTGGGCGTAAACGTCTCGTATACATGAAATTCAATGCAAATCAACCTATTGGACCGCACTTATCCCCCATGATTTTTTGGTTCAAAAAATTTTATAAAGCAAAATATCGAAAGGGAATCTTTTTTAAAAAGGGAATCTTTTCGACCATTTTCTTCTTTTTTTGATTTCGCATCACATTTGGGGCGTAAGCGTCTAAATATACATGAAATTCAATGCAAATCAACCTATTGGACCGCACTTATCCCCCCCATGATTTTTTTGGTTCAAAAAATTTTATAAAACAAAAACATCGAAAGGGAATCTTTTTTTTAAAAGGGAATCTTTTCGACCATTTTCTTCTTTTTTTTGATTTAGCATCACATTTGGGCGTAAGCGTCTACGTATACATGAAATTCAATGCAAATCAACCTATTGGACCGCACTTATCCCCCATGATTTTTTGGTTCAAAAAATTTTATAAATCAAAATATCGAAAGGGAATCTTTTTTTAAAGGGATCTTTTTCGACCATTTTTTCTTTTTTTGATTTAGCATCACATTTGGGCGTAAGCGTCTAAATATACATGAAATTCAATGCAAATCAACCTATTGGACTTATCCCCCATGATTTTTTGTTTCAAAAAATTTTATAAAACAAAATATCGAAAGGGAATCTTTTTAAAAAGGGAATCTTTTCGACCATTTTCTTCTTTTTTGATTTAGCATCACATTTGGGCGTAAGCGTCTAAATATACATGAAATTCAATGCAAATCAACCTATTGGACCGCACTTATCCCCCATGATTTTTTGGTTCAAAAAAAATTTTATAAAAAAAAAAATCGAAAGGGAATCTTTTTTTTAAAAGGGAATCTTTTCGACCATTTTCTTCTTTTTTTGATTTAGCATCACATTTGGGCGTAAGCGTCTAAATATACATGAAATTCAATGCAAATCAACCTATTGGACGCACTTATCCCCCCCATGATTTTTTGGTTCAAAAAATTTTATAAAGCAAAACATCGAAAGGGAATCTTTTTTTAAAAAGGGAATCTTTTCGACCATTTTCTTCTTTTTTGATTTCGCATCACATTTGGTGCGTAAACGTCTCGTATACATGAAATTCAATGCAAATCAACCTATTGGACCGCACTTATCCCCCCCATGATTTTTTGTTCAAAAATTTTATAAAAAAAAAATATCGAAAGGGAATCTTTTTTTTTAAAAGGGAATCTTTTCGACCATTTTCTTCTTTTTTGATTTAGCATCACATTTGGAGCGTAAGCGTCTAAATATACATGAAATTCAATGCAAATCAACCTATTGGAGCACACTTATCCCCCATGATTTTTTGGTTCAAAAAATTTTATAAAACAAAATATCGAAAGGGAATCTTTTTTTTTTTAGGGAATCTTTTCGACCATTTTTCTTTTTTTGATTTAGCATCACATTTGGAGCGTAAGCGTCTATATACATGAAATTCAATGCAAATCAACCTATTGGACCGCACTTATCCCCCATGATTTTTCGGTTCAAAAAATTTTATAGAGCAAAACATCGAAAGGGAATCTTTTTTTAAAAAGGAAATCTTTTCGACCGTTTTCTTCTTTTTTGATTTCCCATCACATTTGGTGCGTAAACGTCTCGTATACATGAAATTCAATGCAAATCAACCTATTGGAACGCACTTATCCCCCATGATTTTTTGGTTCAAAAAATTTTATAAAGCAAAATATCGAAAGGGAATCTTTTTTTAAAAAAGGGAATCTTTTCGACCATTTTCTTTCTTTTGATTTAGCATCACATTTGGAGCGTAAGCGTCTAAATATACATGAAATTCAATGCAAATCAACCTATTGGACCGCACTTATCCCCCATGATTTTTTGGTTCAAAAAAATTTTATAAAACAAAAAAATCGAAAGGGAATCTTTTTTTAAAAGGGAATCTTTTCGACCATTTTCTTCTTTTTTTGATTTCGCATCACATTTGGGCGTAAGCGTCTAAATATACATGAAATTCAATGCAAATCAACCTATTGGACCGCACTTATCCCCCATGATTTTTGGTTCAAAAAAATTTTATAAAACAAAAACATCGAAAGGAATCTTTTTTTTTTTAAAGGGAATCTTTTCGACCATTTTCTTCTTTTTTTGATTTATTTATCACATTTGGTGCGTAAGCGTCTAAATACATGAAAATTCAATGCAAATCAACCTATTGGACGCACTTATCCCCCCATGATTTTTTGGTTCAAAAATTTTATAAAACAAAACATCGAAAGGGAATCTTTTTTTAAAAGGGAATCTTTTCGACCATTTTCTTCTTTTTTGATTTAGCATCACATTTGGTGCGTAAGCGTCTAAATATACATGAAATTCAATGCAAATCAACCTATTGGACCGCACTTATCCCCCATGATTTTTTGGTTCAAAAAATTTTATAAAAAAAATATCGAAAGGGAATCTTTTTTTTTTTTTAAAGGGAATCTTTTCGACCATTTTCTTCTTTTTGATTTTTTAGCATCACATTTGGGCGTAAGCGTCTAAATATACATGAAATTCAATGCAAATCAACCTATTGGACGCACTTATCCCCCATGATTTTTTGGTTCAAAAAATTTTATAAAACAAAATATCGAAAGGGAATCTTTTTTTTTAAAAGGGAATCTTTTCGACCATTTTCTTCTTTTTTTTGATTTCGCATCACATTTGGGCGTAAGCGTCTCGTATACATGAAATTCAATGCAAATCAACCTATTGGACGCACTTATCCCCCCCATGATTTTTTGGTTCAAATTTTATAAAAAAAATATCGAAAGGGAATCTTTTTTTTTAAAAGGGAATCTTTTCGACCATTTTTCTTCTTTTTTGATTTGGTGCGCATCACATTTGGAGCGTAAGCGTCTCGTATACATGAAATTCAATGCAAATCAACCTATTGGAAAGCGCATCTTATCCCCCATGATTTTTTTTGGTTCAAAAATTTATAAAAAAAACATCGAAAGGGAATCTTTTTTTTAAAAAAAACATCGAATCTTTTTTTACCATTTTCTTCTTTTTGATTTCGCATCACATTTGGGCGTAAGCGTCTAAATATACATGAAATTCAATGCAAATCAACCTATTGGACGCACTTATCCCCCCCATGATTTTTTGGTTCAAAAAATTTTATAAAACAAAACATCGAAAGGAATCTTTTTTTTTAAAAGGGAATCTTTTCGACCATTTTCTTCTTTTTTTGATTTAGCATCACATTTGGTGCGTAAGCGTCTAAATATACATGAAATTCAATGCAAATCAACCTATTGGACGCACTTATCCCCCCCATTTTTTGGTTCAAAAAAAATTTATAAAACAAAATATCGAAAGGGAATCTTTTTTTTTTAAAAAAAAGGGAATCTTTTCGACCATTTTCTTCTTTTTTTTGATTTAGCATCACATTTGGGCGTAAGCGTCTAAATATACATGAAATTCAATGCAAATCAACCTATTGGACGCACTTATCCCCCATGATTTTTTGGTTCAAAAAAATTTTATAAAAAAAATATCGAAAGGGAATCTTTTTTTTAAAAGGGAATCTTTTCGACCATTTTCTTCTTTTTTTTGATTTAGCATCACATTTGGTGCGTAAGCGTCTAAATATACATGAAATTCAATGCAAATCAACCTATTGGACCGCACTTATCCCCCATGATTTTTTGGTTCAAAAATTTTATAAAAAAAAAAATCGAAAGGGAATCTTTTTTTTTTTTAAGGGAATCTTTTCGACCATTTTCTTCTTTTTGATTTAGCATCACATTTGGGCGTAAGCGTCTAAATATACATGAAATTCAATGCAAATCAACCTATTGGACGCACTTATCCCCCCCATGATTTTTTGGTTCAAAAAATTTTATAAAAAAAAAATCGAAAGGGAATCTTTTTTTAAAAGGGAATCTTTTCGACCATTTTCTTCTTTTTTGATTTCGCATCACATTTGGTGCGTAAGCGTCTAAATATACATGAAATTCAATGCAAATCAACCTATTGGACCGCACTTATCCCCCATGATTTTTTGGTTCAAAAAATTTTATAAAAAAAAAAATATCGAAAGGGAATCTTTTTTTTTTAAAGGGAATCTTTTCGACCATTTTTCTTCTTTTTTTGATTTAGCATCACATTTGGTGCGTAAGCGTCTAAATATACATGAAATTCAATGCAAATCAACCTATTGGACGCACTTATCCCCCCCCTTCTTGATTTTTTGGTTCAAAAAAATTTATAAAAAAAAAATATCGAAAGGGAATTTTTAAAAGGGAATCTTTTCGACCATTTTCTTCTTTTTTGATTTAGCATCACATTTGGGCGTAAGCGTCTCGTATACATGAAATTCAATGCAAATCAACCTATTGGAGCGCACTTATCCCCCCCATGATTTTTTGGTTCAAAAAATTTTATAAAAAAAAAACATCGAAAGGAATCTTTTTTTTAAAAGGGAATCTTTTCGACCATTTTCTTCTTTTTGATTTAGCATCACATTTGGTGCGTAAGCGTCTACGTATACATGAAATTCAATGCAAATCAACCTATTGGACCGCACTTATCCCCCATGATTTTTTGGTTCAAAAAATTTTATAAAACAAAACATCGAAAGGGAATCTTTTTTTTTTTAAAGGGAATCTTTTCGACCATTTTCTTCTTTTTTTGATTTAGCATCACATTTGGTGCGTAAGCGTCTAAATATACATGAAATTCAATGCAAATCAACCTATTGGACGCACTTATCCCCCCATGATTTTTTGTTCAAAAAATTTTATAAAACAAAACATCGAAAGGGAATCTTTTTTTTAAAAGGAATCTTTTCGACCATTTTCTTCTTTTTTTGATTTAGCATCACATTTGGAGCGTAAGCGTCTAAATATACATGAAATTCAATGCAAATCAACCTATTGGACCGCACTTATCCCCCATGATTTTTTGGTTCAAAAAATTTTATAAAGCAAAACATCGAAAGGGAATCTTTTTTTAAAAAGGGAATCTTTTCGACCATTTTCTTCTTTTTTTGATTTAGCATCACATTTGGTGCGTAAGCGTCTAAATATACATGAAATTCAATGCAAATCAACCTATTGGACGCACTTATCCCCCATGATTTTTTTTGGTTCAAAAAATTTTATAAAAAGCAAAATACATCGAAAGGGAATCTTTTTTTAAAAGGGAATCTTTTTCGACCATTTTCTTCTTTTTGATTTAGCATCACATTTGGGCGTAAGCGTCTAAATATACATGAAATTCAATGCAAATCAACCTATTGGAGCGCACTTATCCCCCATGATTTTTTTTGGTTCAAAAAAAATTTATAAAACAAAAACATCGAAAGGGAATCTTTTTTTTTTTTAAGGGAATCTTTTCGACCATTTTCTTCTTTTTTTGATTTCGCATCACATTTGGTGCGTAAGCGTCTAAATATACATGAAATTCAATGCAAATCAACCTATTGGACGCACTTATCCCCCCCATGATTTTTTGGTTCAAAAAATTTTATAAAACAAAACATCGAAAGGAATCTTTTTTTTAAAAAGGGAATCTTTTCGACCATTTTCTTCTTTTTGATTTAGCATCACATTTGGGCGTAAGCGTCTAAATATACATGAAATTCAATGCAAATCAACCTATTGGACGCACTTATCCCCCATGATTTTTTGGTTCAAAAAATTTTATAAAACAAAACATCGAAAGGGAATCTTTTTTTTTAAAAAAACAAAACATCGAATCTTTTCGACCATTTTCTTCTTTTTTGATTTCGCATCACATTTGGTGCGTAAGCGTCTAAATATACATGAAATTCAATGCAAATCAACCTATTGGACGCACTTATCCCCCATGATTTTTTGGTTCAAAAAATTTTATAAAACAAAACATCGAAAGGGAATCTTTTTTTTTTTTAAAGGGAATCTTTTCGACCATTTTCTTCTTTTTGATTTCGCATCACATTTGGTGCGTAAGCGTCTAAATATACATGAAATTCAATGCAAATCAACCTATTGGACGCGCACTTATCCCCCATGATTTTTTGGTTCAAAAAATTTTATAAAACAAAATATCGAAAGGGAATCTTTTTTTAAAAGGGAATCTTTTCGACCATTTTTTTTTTGATTTCGCATCACATTTGGGCGTAATACATTTCAATGCAAATCAACCTATTGGACGCACTTATCCCCCATGATTTTTGGTTCAAAAAATTTATAAAACAAAACATTTGAAGGGAATCTTTTTTAAAAAAGGGAATCTTTTCGACCATTTTTCTTTTTTTGATTTCGCATCACATTTGGGCGTAATTCTCGTACACATGAAATTCAATGCAAATCAACCTATTGGACCGCACTTATCCCCCATGATTTTTTGGTTCAAAAAATTTTAAAAACAAAAAATGTCGAAAGGGAATCTTTTTTAAAAGGAATCTTTTCGACCATTTTCTTCTTTTTGATTTAGCATCACATTTGGTGCGTAAGCGTCTAAATATACATGAAATTCAATGCAAATCAACCTATTGGACCGCACTTATCCCCCATGATTTTTTGGTTCAAAAAATTTTATAAAACAAAACATCGAAAGGGAATCTTTTTTTTCTTTTTGAAGGGAATCTTTTCGACCATTTTCTTCTTTTTTTTGATTTCGCATCACATTTGGAGCGTAAGCGTCTAAATATACATGAAATTCAATGCAAATCAACCTATTGGACCGCACTTATCCCCCCCATTTTTTGGTTCAAAAAATTATAAAAAAAAATATCGAAAGGGAATCTTTTTTTTTTTTAAAGGGAATCTTTTCGACCATTTTCTTCTTTTTTGATTTCGCATCACATTTGGTGCGTAAGCGTCTAAATATACATGAAATTCAATGCAAATCAACCTATTGGACCGCACTTATCCCCCATGATTTTTTGGTTCAAAAAATTTTATAAAACAAAACATCGAAAGGGAATCTTTTTTTTAAAAAAGGAATCTTTTTTCGACCATTTTCTTCTTTTTTTTTTGATTTAGCATCACATTTGGTGCGTAAGCGTCTAAATATACATGAAATTCAATGCAAATCAACCTATTGGAGCACTTATCCCCCATGATTTTTTGGTTCAAAAAATTTTATAAAACAAAACATCGAAAGGGAATCTTTTTTTTTTTTTGATTTAGCAAGGGGAATCTTTTCGACCATTTTCTTCTTTTTTGATTTTTTTGGTCACATTTGGAGCGTAAGCGTCTAAATATACATGAAATTCAATGCAAATCAACCTATTGGACGCACTTATCCCCCCATGATTTTTTGGTTCAAAAAATTTTATAAAGCAAAAATATCGAAAGGGAATCTTTTTTTAAAAAGGGAATCTTTTCGACCATTTTCTTCTTTTTGATTTCGCATCACATTTGGTGCGTAAACGTCTCGTATACATGAAATTCAATGCAAATCAACCTATTGGACCGCACTTATCCCCCATGATTTTTTGGTTCAAAAAATTTTATAAAGCAAAATATCGAAAGGGAATCTTTTTTTAAAAAGGGAATCTTTTCGACCATTTTCTTCTTTTTTGATTTCGCACCACATTTGGGCGTAAGCGTCTAAATATACATGAAATTCAATGCAAATCAACCTATTGGACCGCACTTATCCCCCATGATTTTTTTTGTTTCAAAAATTTTATAAAACAAAATATCGAAAGGGAATCTTTTTTTTTTTAAAAGGGAATCTTTTCGACCATTTTCTTCTTTTTTTTGATTTAGCATCACATTTGGGCGCGTAAGCGTCTCGTATACATGAAATTCAATGCAAATCAACCTATTGGAGCGCACTTATCCCCCATGATTTTTTGGTTCAAAAAAATTTTATAAAACAAAAATATCGAAAGGGAATCTTTTTTTTTTTAAAAGGGAATCTTTTCGACCATTTTCTTCTTTTTTTGATTTCGCATCACATTTGGGCGTAAGCGTCTAAATATACATGAAATTCAATGCAAATCAACCTATTGGAGCACTTATCCCCCCCATGATTTTTTGGTTCAAAAAATTTTATAAAACAAAATATCGAAAGGAATCTTTTTTTTTTTTTAGGGAATCTTTTCGACCATTTTCTTCTTTTTGATTTCGCATCACATTTGGGCGTAAGCGTCTAAATATACATGAAATTCAATGCAAATCAACCTATTGGACGCACTTATCCCCCATGATTTTTTGGTTCAAAAAATTTTATAAAAAAAAACATCGAAAAGGGAATCTTTTTTTTTTTAAAAAAGGAATCTTTTCGACCATTTTCTTCTTTTTTTTGATTTCGCATCACATTTGGTGCGTAAACGTCTCGTATACATGAAATTCAATGCAAATCAACCTATTGGAACGCACTTATCCCCCATGATTTTTTGGTTCAAAAAATTTTATAAAGCAAAACATCGAAAGGGAATCTTTTTAAAAGGGAATCTTTTCGACCATTTTTTCTTCTTTTTGATTTAGCATCACATTTGGTGCGTAAGCGTCTAAATATACATGAAATTCAATGCAAATCAACCTATTGGAGCGCACTTATCCCCCATGATTTTTTTGGTTCAAAAAATTTTATAAAACAAAACATCGAAAGGGAATCTTTTTTTAAAAGGGAATCTTTTCGACCATTTTTCTTCTTTTTGATTTAGCATCACATTTGGAGCGTAAGCGTCTAAATATACATGAAATTCAATGCAAATCAACCTATTGGAAAGCACTTATCCCCCCATGATTTTTTTTTGGTTCAAAAAATTTTATAAAACAAAAACATCGAAAGGGAATCTTTTTTTTTTAAAAAAACATCGGAATCTTTTTTTAAAGACCATTTTCTTCTTTTTTTGATTTCGCATCACATTTGGTGCGTAAGCGTCTAAATATACATGAAATTCAATGCAAATCAACCTATTGGACGCACTTATCCCCCCATGATTTTTTGGTTCAAAAAAATTTATAAAACAAAACATCGAAAGGGAATCTTTTTTTTTAAAAGGGAATCTTTTCGACCATTTTCTTCTTTTTTTTTTAGCATCACATTTGGTGCGTAAGCGTCTAAATATACATGAAATTCAATGCAAATCAACCTATTGGAGCGCACTTATCCCCCATGATTTTTTGGTTCAAAAATTTTATAAAACAAAACATCGAAAGGAATCTTTTTTTTAAAGGGAATCTTTTCGACCATTTTCTTCTTTTTTTTGATTTCGCATCACATTTGGAGCGTAAGCGTCTCGTATACATGAAATTCAATGCAAATCAACCTATTGGACGCACTTATCCCCCCATGATTTTTTGGTTCAAAAAAATTTATAAAACAAAACATCGAAAGGAATCTTTTTTTTTAAAAGGAATCTTTTCGACCATTTTCTTCTTTTTTGATTTAGCATCACATTTGGGCGTAAGCGTCTAAATATACATGAAATTCAATGCAAATCAACCTATTGGACGCACTTATCCCCCATGATTTTTTGGTTCAAAAAAATTTTATAAAAACAAAACATCGAAAGGGAATCTTTTTTTTAAAAGGGAATCTTTTCGACCATTTTCTTCTTTTTTTTTGATTTCGCATCACATTTGGGCGTAAGCGTCTCGTATACATGAAATTCAATGCAAATCAACCTATTGGAGCGCTTATCCCCCATGATTTTTTGGTTCAAAAAATTTTATAAAGCAAAACATCGAAAGGGAATCTTTTTTTAAAAAGGGAATCTTTTCGACCATTTTCTTCTTTTTTAGATTTCGCATCACATTTGGAGCGTAAACGTCTCGTATACATGAAATTCAATGCAAATCAACCTATTGGACGCACTTATCCCCCATGATTTTTTTGGTTCAAAAAAAATTTTATAAAAAAAAAACATCGAAAGGGAATCTTTTTTTTTAAAAGGGAATCTTTTCGACCATTTTCTTCTTTTTTTTGATTTAGCATCACATTTGGGCGTAAGCGTCTAAATATACATGAAATTCAATGCAAATCAACCTATTGGACCGCACTTATCCCCCATGATTTTTTGGTTCAAAAATTTTATAAAGCAAAATATCGAAAGGGAATCTTTTTTTAAAAGGGAATCTTTTCGACCATTTTCTTCTTTTTTGATTTCGCACCACATTTGGAGCGTAAACGTCTAAATATACATGAAATTCAATGCAAATCAACCTATTGGACCGCACTTATCCCCCCCATGATTTTTTGGTTCAAAAAATTTTATAAAACAAAACATCGAAAGGGAATCTTTTTTTTTTTAAAAGGGAATCTTTTTTTCCATTTTCTTCTTTTTTTTTGATTTCGCATCACATTTGGAGCGTAAGCGTCTACGTATACATGAAATTCAATGCAAATCAACCTATTGGACGCACTTATCCCCCATGATTTTTTGTTCAAAAAATTTTATAAAACAAAATATCGAAAGGGAATCTTTTTTTTTTAAAAGGGAATCTTTTCGACCATTTTTTCTTTTGATTTAGCATCACATTTGGGCGTAAGCGTCTAAATATACATGAAATTCAATGCAAATCAACCTATTGGACGCACTTATCCCCCATGATTTTTGGTTCAAAAAATTTTATAAAACAAAATATCGAAAGGGAATCTTTTTTTAAAAGGGAATCTTTTCGACCATTTTTCTTCTTTTTGATTTCGCATCACATTTGGGCGTAAGCGTCTACGTATACATGAAATTCAATGCAAATCAACCTATTGGACCGCACTTATCCCCCCCCATGATTTTTTGGTTCAAAAAATTTTATAAAACAAAACATCGAAAAGGGAATCTTTTTTTTTTTTAAAGGGAATCTTTTCGACCATTTTCTTCTTTTTTGATTTCGCATCACATTTGGGCGTAAGCGTCTAAATATACATGAAATTCAATGCAAATCAACCTATTGGACGCACTTATCCCCCATGATTTTTTGTTTCAAAAAATTTTATAAAACAAAATATCGAAAGGAATCTTTTTTTAAAGGGAATCTTTTCGACCATTTTCTTCTTTTTTTTTTTTAGCATCACATTTGGTGCGTAAGCGTCTAAATATACATGAAATTCAATGCAAATCAACCTATTGGACGCACTTATCCCCCCATGATTTTTGGTTCAAAAAATTTTATAAAACAAAACATCGAAAGGAATCTTTTTTTAAAGGGAATCTTTTCGACCATTTTCTTCTTTTTTGATTTAGCATCACATTTGGGCGTAAGCGTCTAAATATACATGAAATTCAATGCAAATCAACCTATTGGACGCGCACTTATCCCCCATGATTTTTTGGTTCAAAAAATTTTATAAAAAAAAAATATCGAAAGGAATCTTTTTTTTAAAAGGGAATCTTTTCGACCATTTTCTTCTTTTTGATTTCGCATCACATTTGGGCGTAAGCGTCTAAATATACATGAAATTCAATGCAAATCAACCTATTGGACCGCACTTATCCCCCCCATTTTTTGGTTCAAAAAAATTTATAAAAAAAAACATCGAAAGGGATCTTTTTTTTAAAAGGGAATCTTTTTTAAACCATTTTCTTCTTTTTGATTTAGCATCACATTTGGGCGTAAGCGTCTAAATATACATGAAATTCAATGCAAATCAACCTATTGGACGCACTTATCCCCCCATGATTTTTTGGTTCAAAAAATTTTATAAAAAAAAAATATCGAAAGGGAATCTTTTTTTTTAAAAAGGGAATCTTTTCGACCATTTTCTTCTTTTTTGATTTTTTGATCACATTTTGGTGCGTAAGCGTCTCGTATACATGAAATTCAATGCAAATCAACCTATTGGAGCGCACTTATCCCCCATGATTTTTTGTTCAAAAAATTTTATAAAAAAAAAATCGAAAGGAATCTTTTTTTTTAAAAGGGAATCTTTTCGACCATTTTCTTCTTTTTTTTGATTTAGCATCACATTTGGGCGTAAGCGTCTAAATATACATGAAATTCAATGCAAAAATCAACCTATTGGACGCACTTATCCCCCCATGATTTTTTGGTTCAAAAAATTTTATAAAACAAAAAATATCGAAAGGGAATCTTTTTAAAAAGGAATCTTTTCGACCATTTTCTTCTTTTTTTGATTCGCATCACATTTGGAGCGTAAGCGTCTAAAAAAATATACATGAAATTCAATGCAAATCAACCTATTGGACAATGCAAATCAACACTTATCCCCCATGATTTTTTGGTTCAAAAAATTTTATAAAACAAAACATCGAAAGGGAATCTTTTTTAAAAAGGGAATCTTTTCGACCATTTTCTTCTTTTTTTGATTTAGCATCACATTTGGTGCGTAAGCGTCTAAATATACATGAAATTCAATGCAAATCAACCTATTGGAGCGCACTTATCCCCCATGATTTTTTGGTTCAAAAAATTTTATAAAACAAAACATCGAAAGGGAATCTTTTTTAAAAAGGAATCTTTTCGACCATTTTCTTCTTTTTTTTTGATTTAGCATCACATTTGGTGCGTAAGCGTCTAAATATACATGAAATTCAATGCAAATCAACCTATTGGACGCACTTATCCCCCCCCATGATTTTTTTGGTTCAAAAAATTTTATAAAAACAAAACATCGAAAGGGAATCTTTTTTTTTTAAAAGGAATCTTTTCGACCATTTTCTTCTTTTTTTGATTTCGCATCACATTTGGGCGTAAGCGTCTAAATATACATGAAATTCAATGCAAATCAACCTATTGGACGCACTTATCCCCCATGATTTTTTTGGTTCAAAAAAATTTTATAAAGCAAAATATCGAAAGGGAATCTTTTTTTTAAAAGGGAATCTTTTCGACCATTTTCTTCTTTTTTTGATTTAGCATCACATTTGGGCGTAAGCGTCTAAAAAATATACATGAAATTCAATGCAAATCAACCTATTGGAGCGCACTTATCCCCCATGATTTTTTGGTTCAAAAAATTTTATAAAAAAAAAAACATCGAAAGGGAATCTTTTTTTTTAAAGGGAATCTTTTCGACCATTTTCTTCTTTTTTTGATTTAGCATCACATTTGGGCGTAAGCGTCTAAATATACATGAAATTCAATGCAAATCAACCTATTGGACGCACTTATCCCCCATGATTTTTTTGGTTCAAAAAATTTTATAAAACAAAATATCGAAAGGGAATCTTTTTTTTAAAAGGGAATCTTTTCGACCATTTTCTTCTTTTTTTGATTTCGCATCACATTTGGGCGTAAGCGTCTAAATATACATGAAATTCAATGCAAATCAACCTATTGGAGCGCACTTATCCCCCCCATTTTTTTTTCAAAAAAAAATTTTATAAAAAAAACATCGAAAGGGAATCTTTTTTTTTTAAAAGGGAATCTTTTCGACCATTTTTTCTTCTTTTTTGATTTCGCATCACATTTGGAGCGTAAACGTCTCGTATACATGAAATTCAATGCAAATCAACCTATTGGAACGCACTTATCCCCCATGATTTTTTGGTTCAAAAAATTTTATAAAGCAAAACATCGAAAGGGAATCTTTTTTTTAAAAGGGAATCTTTTCGACCATTTTCTTCTTTTTTGATTTCGCATCACATTTGGGCGTAAGCGTCTAAATATACATGAAATTCAATGCAAATCAACCTATTGGAACGCACTTATCCCCCATGATTTTTTGGTTCAAAAAATTTTATAAAGCAAAATATCGAAAGGGAATCTTTTTTTAAAAAGGGAATCTTTTCGACCATTTTCTTCTTTTTTGATTTCGCATCACATTTGGAGCGTAAACGTCTCGTATACATGAAATTCAATGCAAATCAACCTATTGGAACGCACTTATCCCCCATGATTTTTTGGTTCAAAAATTTTATAAAAAAAAAAACATCGAAAGGAATCTTTTTTTTTTTTTAAAGGGAATCTTTTCGACCATTTTCTTCTTTTTTTTGATTTAGCATCACATTTGGGCGTAAGCGTCTAAATATACATGAAATTCAATGCAAATCAACCTATTGGAGCACTTATCCCCCCATGATTTTTGGTTCAAAAAATTTTATAAAACAAAACATCGAAAGGAATCTTTTTTTTTTAAAAGGGAATCTTTTCGACCATTTTCTTCTTTTTTTTTTTTTGCATCACATTTGGGCGTAAGCGTCTAAATATACATGAAATTCAATGCAAATCAACCTATTGGAGCGCACTTATCCCCCCATGATTTTTTGGTTCAAAAAATTTTATAAAAACAAAATATCGAAAGGGAATCTTTTTAAAAGGGAATCTTTTCGACCATTTTCTTCTTTTTTGATTTAGCATCACATTTGGGCGTAAGCGTCTAAATATACATGAAATTCAATGCAAATCAACCTATTGGACCACTTATCCCCCATGATTTTTGGTTCAAAAATTTTTATAAAACAAAACATCGAAGGGAATCTTTTTTAAAAAGGGAATCTTTTCGACCATTTTCTTCTTTTTTTGATTTAGCATCACATTTTGGAGCGTAAGCGTCTAAATATACATGAAATTCAATGCAAATCAACCTATTGGAGCGCACTTATCCCCCATGATTTTTTGGTTCAAAAAAATTTTATAAAAACAAAACATCGAAAGGAATCTTTTTTTAAAAGGGAATCTTTTCGACCATTTTCTTCTTTTTTTTGATTTATCATCACATTTGGTGCGTAAAAAATCTAAAAATATACATGAAATTCAATGCAAATCAACCTATTGGAACGCACTTATCCCCCATGATTTTTTGGTTCAAAAATTTTTATAAAGCAAAATATCGAAAGGGAATCTTTTTTTAAAAAGGGAATCTTTTCGACCATTTTCTTCTTTTTTGATTTCGCATCACATTTGGAGCGTAAACGTCTCGTATACATGAAATTCAATGCAAATCAACCTATTGGAACGCACTTATCCCCCATGATTTTTTGGTTCAAAAAATTTTATAAAACAAAACATCGAAAGGGATCTTTTTTTTTAAAAGGGAATCTTTTCGACCATTTTCTTCTTTTTTTGATTTCGCATCACATTTGGGCGAAGCGTCTATATACATGAAATTCAATGCAAATCAACCTATTGGAGCGCACTTATCCCCCATGATTTTTTGGTTCAAAAAATTTTATAAAAAAAACATCGAAAGGGAATCTTTTTTTTTTGGTTCAAAAAGGGAATCTTTTCGACCATTTTCTTCTTTTTTGATTTATTTTCATCACATTTGGAGCGTAAGCGTCTAAATATACATGAAATTCAATGCAAATCAACCTATTGGACACACTTATCCCCCATGATTTTTTGGTTCAAAAAATTTTATAAAACAAAATATCGAAAGGGAATCTTTTTTTTTTTTTTTTAAGGAATCTTTTCGACCATTTTCTTCTTTTTTTGATTTCGCATCACATTTGGGCGTAAGCGTCTAAATATACATGAAATTCAATGCAAATCAACCTATTGGACCGCACTTATCCCCCATGATTTTTTGGTTCAAAAAATTTTATAAAACAAAATATCGAAGGGAATCTTTTTTAAAAGGGAATCTTTTCGACCATTTTCTTCTTTTTTTTGATTTAGCATCACATTTGGGCGTAAGCGTCTAAATATACATGAAAATTCAATGCAAATCAACCTATTGGACCGCACTTATCCCCCATGATTTTTTGGTTCAAAAAATTTTATAAAACAAAACATCGAAAGGGAATCTTTTTTAAAAAGGGATCTTTTCGACCATTTTCTTCTTTTTTTCGATTTTTTTAAAGGGAATCACATTTGGGCGTAAGCGTCTCTAAAATATACATGAAATTCAATGCAAATCAACCTATTGGAGCGCACTTATCCCCCATGATTTTTTGGTTCAAAAAAAATTTATAAAACAAAACATCGAAAGGGAATCTTTTTTTTTTTAAAAGGGAATCTTTTCGACCATTTTCTTCTTTTTTGATTTAGCATCACATTTGGTGCGTAAGCGTCTAAATATACATGAAATTCAATGCAAATCAACCTATTGGAGCGCACTTATCCCCCATGATTTTTTTTGGTTCAAAAAATTTTATAAACAAAACATCGAAAAGGGAATCTTTTTTTTTAAAGGGAATCTTTTCGACCATTTTCTTCTTTTTTGATTTAGCATCACATTTGGTGCGTAAGCGTCTAAATATACATGAAATTCAATGCAAATCAACCTATTGGAGCGCACTTATCCCCCATGATTTTTGGTTCAAAAAAATTTTATAAAAACAAAACATCGAAAGGGAATCTTTTTTAAAAGGGAATCTTTTCGACCATTTTTCTTCTTTTTGATTTAGCATCACATTTGGGCGTAAGCGTCTAAATATACATGAAATTCAATGCAAATCAACCTATTGGACGCACTTATCCCCCCATGATTTTTTGGTTCAAAAAATTTTATAAAACAAAACATCGAAAGGGAATCTTTTTTTAAAAGGGAATCTTTTCGACCATTTTCTTCTTTTTTGATTTCGCATCACATTTGGGCGTAAGCGTCTAAATATACATGAAATTCAATGCAAATCAACCTATTGGAGCACTTATCCCCCATGATTTTTTGGTTCAAAAAATTTTTATAAAACAAAACATCGAAAGGGAATCTTTTTTTTTAAAAAGGGAATCTTTTCGACCATTTTCTTCTTTTTTGATTTAGCATCACATTTGGAGCGTAAACCGTCTAAATATACATGAAATTCAATGCAAATCAACCTATTGGACCGCACTTATCCCCCCCCATGATTTTTTTGGTTCAAAAAATTTTATAAAACAAAACATCGAAAGGGAATCTTTTTTAAAAAACATCGAAAGAATCTTTTCGACCATTTTCTTCTTTTTTTTGATTTAGCATCACATTTGGGCGTAAGCGTCTAAATATACATGAAATTCAATGCAAATCAACCTATTGGACCGCACTTATCCCCCATGATTTTTTGGTTCAAAAAATTTTATAAAACAAAAATATCGAAAGGGAATCTTTTTTTTTAAAGGGAATCTTTTCGACCATTTTTCTTCTTTTTTGATTTAGCATCACATTTGGGCGTAAGCGTCTAAATATACATGAAATTCAATGCAAATCAACCTATTGGAGCGCACTTATCCCCCATGATTTTTTGGTTCAAAAAATTTTATAAAAAACAAAATATCGAAAGGGAATCTTTTTTTTTTTTTCTTTTGGAGAATCTTTTCGACCATTTTCTTCTTTTTTGATTTCGCATCACATTTTGGGCGTAAGCGTCTAAATATACATGAAATTCAATGCAAATCAACCTATTGGAGCGCACTTATCCCCCATGATTTTTTGGTTCAAAAAATTTTTTAAAGCAAAACATCGAAAGGGAATCTTTTTTTAAAAGGGAATCTTTTCGACCATTTTCTTCTTTTTTTGATTTCGCATCACATTTGGAGCGTAAACGTCTCGTATACATGAAATTCAATGCAAATCAACCTATTGGAACGCACTTATCCCCCATGATTTTTTGGTTCAAAAAATTTTATAAAGCAAAATATCGAAAGGGAATCTTTTTTTTAAAAGGGAATCTTTTCGACCATTTTCTTCTTTTTTGATTTCGCATCACATTTGGGCGTAAGCGTCTAAATATACATGAAATTCAATGCAAATCAACCTATTGGAGCGCACTTATCCCCCATGATTTTTTGGTTCAAAAAAATTTTATAAAACAAAATATCGAAAGGAATCTTTTTTTTTTTAAAAGGAATCTTTTCGACCATTTTCTTCTTTTTTTGATTTAGCATCACATTTGGAGCGTAAGCGTCTAAATATACATGAAATTCAATGCAAATCAACCTATTGGAGCGCACTTATCCCCCATGATTTTTTGGTTCAAAAAATTTTATAAAAAAAAAAATCGAAAGGGAATCTTTTTTTTTAAAAGGGAATCTTTTCGACCATTTTCTTCTTTTTTGATTTAGCATCACATTTGGAGCGTAAGCGTCTACGTATACATGAAATTCAATGCAAATCAACCTATTGGACGCACTTATCCCCATGATTTTTGGTTCAAAAAATTTTATAAAACAAAACATCGAAAGGGAATCTTTTTTTTTTAAAGGGAATCTTTTCGACCATTTTCTTCTTTTTTGATTTATCATCACATTTGGAGCGTAAGCGTCTAAATATACATGAAATTCAATGCAAATCAACCTATTGGAACGCACTTATCCCCCATGATTTTTTGGTTCAAAAAATTTTATAAAAAAAAAACATCGAAAGGGAATCTTTTTTTAAAAAGGGAATCTTTTCGACCATTTTCTTCTTTTTTCATTTCGCATCACATTTGGGCGTAAGCGTCTAAATATACATGAAATTCAATGCAAATCAACCTATTGGAGCGCACTTATCCCCCCCATGATTTTTTGGTTCAAAAAATTTTATAAAACAAAACATCGAAAGGGAATCTTTTTTTAAAAAGGGAATCTTTTCGACCATTTTCTTCTTTTTGATTTCGCATCACATTTGGAGCGTAAGCGTCTAAATATACATGAAATTCAATGCAAATCAACCTATTGGAGCGCACTTATCCCCCATGATTTTTTGGTTCAAAAAATTCAAAAAATTTATAAAACAAAACATCGAAAGGGATCTTTTTTTTTTTTAAAGGGAATCTTTTCGACCATTTTCTTCTTTTTTCATTTCGCATCACATTTGGAGCGTAAACGTCTCGTATACATGAAATTCAATGCAAATCAACCTATTGGAACGCACTTATCCCCCATGATTTTTTGGTTCAAAAAATTTTATAAAACAAAACATCGAAAGGGAATCTTTTTTTTTTTTTAAAAGGGAATCTTTTCGACCATTTTCTTCTTTTTGATTTAGCATCACATTTGGAGCGTAAGCGTCTAAATATACATGAAATTCAATGCAAATCAACCTATTGGACGCACTTATCCCCCATGATTTTTGGTTCAAAAAATTTTATAAAAACAAAACATCGAAAGGGAATCTTTTTTTAAAAGGGAATCTTTTCGACCATTTTCTTCTTTTTGATTTCATCATCACATTTGGTGCGTAAGCGTCTTTTATACATGAAATTCAATGCAAATCAACCTATTGGACCAAATCAACCTATTGGAGCGCACTTATCCCCCATGATTTTTGGTTCAAAAAATTTTATAAAACAAAACATCGAAAAAGGAATCTTTTTTTTTTTTTAAAAGGGAATCTTTTCGACCATTTTCTTCTTTTTTGATTTCGCATCACATTTGGAGCGTAAGCGTCTAAATATACATGAAATTCAATGCAAATCAACCTATTGGACGCACTTATCCCCCCATGATTTTTTGGTTTCAAAAAATTTTATAAAAAAAAACATCGAAAGGGAATCTTTTTTTTAAAGGGAATCTTTTCGACCATTTTCTTCTTTTTTTGATTTAGCATCACATTTGGAGCGTAAGCGTCTAAATATACATGAAATTCAATGCAAATCAACCTATTGGAGCGCACTTATCCCCCATGATTTTTTGGTTCAAAAAATTTTATAAAACAAAACATCGAAAGGAATCTTTTTTTTTTTTTAAAAGGGAATCTTTTCGACCATTTTCTTCTTTTTGATTTCGCATCACATTTGGGCGTAAGCGTCTAAATATACATGAAATTCAATGCAAATCAACCTATTGGACGCACTTATCCCCCATGATTTTTTGGTTCAAAAAATTTTAAAAAGCAAAACATCGAAAGGGAATCTTTTTTTAAAAAGGGAATCTTTTCGACCATTTTCTTCTTTTTGATTTAGCATCACATTTGGAGCGTAAACGTCTCGTATACATGAAATTCAATGCAAATCAACCTATTGGAACGCACTTATCCCCCACGATTTTTTTGGTTCAAAAAATTTTATAAAACAAAACATCGAAAGGGAATCTTTTTTTTCTTCTTTTTGAAAAAAGGGAATCTTTTGGTTCAAAATTTTAAACCATTTTCTTCTTTTTTTCTTTGATTTACATCACATTTGGAGCGTAAGCGTCTAAATATACATGAAATTCAATGCAAATCAACCTATTGGACGCACTTATCCCCCATGATTTTTGGTTCAAAAAAATTTATAAAGCAAAACATCGAAAGGGAATCTTTTTTTTAAAAGGGAATCTTTTCGACCATTTTCTTCTTTTTTGATTTCGCATCACATTTGGAGCGTAAACGTCTCGTATACATGAAATTCAATGCAAATCAACCTATTGGAACGCACTTATCCCCCATGATTTTTTGGTTCAAAAAATTTTATAAAGCAAAACATCGAAAGGGAATCTTTTTTTTTTTTTAAAGGGAATCTTTTCGACCATTTTCTTCTTTTTTTTGATTTCGCATCACATTTGGAGCGTAAGCGTCTAAATATACATGAAATTCAATGCAAATCAACCTATTGGACCGCACTTATCCCCCATGATTTTTGGTTCAAAAAATTTTATAAAACAAAAACATCGAAAGGGAATCTTTTTTAAAAAGGGAATCTTTTCGACCATTTTCTTCTTTTTTTGATTTAGCATCACATTTGGGCGTAAGCGTCTAAATATACATGAAATTCAATGCAAATCAACCTATTGGAGCGCACTTATCCCCCATGATTTTTGGTTCAAAAAATTTTATAAAAAAAAACATCGAAAGGGAATCTTTTTTTTTAAAGGGAATCTTTTCGACCATTTTCTTCTTTTTGATTTAGCATCACATTTGGAGCGTAAGCGTCTAAATATACATGAAATTCAATGCAAATCAACCTATTGGACCGCACTTATCCCCCATGATTTTTTGTTTCAAAAAATTTTATAAAACAAAACATCGAAAGGGAATCTTTTTTTTTTTTAAGGGAATCTTTTCGACCATTTTTCTTCTTTTTTTTTTCGCATCACATTTGGGCGTAAGCGTCTAAATATACATGAAATTCAATGCAAATCAACCTATTGGAGCGCACTTATCCCCCATGATTTTTGGTTCAAAAATTTTTTATAAAAAAATAAAAACATCGAAAGGGAATCTTTTTTTTTTCTTTTGAGGGAATCTTTTCGACCATTTTCTTCTTTTTTGATTTTTGCATCACATTTGGAGCGTAAGCGTCTTTTTTTTTAAATATACATGAAATTCAATGCAAATCAACCTATTGGACGCACTTATCCCCCATGATTTTTTGGTTCAAAAAAATTTATAAAACAAAATATCGAAAGGGAATCTTTTTTTTTTAAAAGGGAATCTTTTCGACCATTTTCTTCTTTTTTGATTTATAAAACATCACATTTGGAGTGCGTAAGCGTCTAAATATACATGAAATTCAATGCAAATCAACCTATTGGAGCGCACTTATCCCCCATGATTTTTTGGTTCAAAAAATTTTATAAAACAAAACATCGAAAGGAATCTTTTTTTAAAAGGGAATCTTTTCGACCATTTTTCTTCTTTTTTGATTTAGCATCACATTTGGAGCGTAAGCGTCTAAATATACATGAAATTCAATGCAAACCAACCTATTGGAACGCACTTATCCCCCATGATTTTTTGGTTCAAAAAATTTTATAAAGCAAAACATCGAAAGGGAATCTTTTCGACCATTTTCTTCTTTTTTGATTTCGCATCACATTTGGAGCGTAAACGTCTAAATATACATGAAATTCAATGCAAATCAACCTATTGGACGCACTTATCCCCCATGATTTTTGGTTCAAAAAATTTTATAAAAAAAAACATCGAAAGGGAATCTTTTTTTTTAAAAAGGAATCTTTTCGACCATTTTCTTCTTTTTGATTTAGCATCACATTTGGAGCGTAAGCGTCTAAATATACATGAAATTCAATGCAAATCAACCTATTGGAACGCACTTATCCCCCATGATTTTTTGGTTCAAAAATTTTATAAAGCAAAACATCGAAAGGGAATCTTTTTTTAAAAAGGGAATCTTTTCGACCATTTTCTTCTTTTTTGATTTCGCATCACATTTGGAGCGTAAACGTCTCGTATACATGAAATTCAATGCAAATCAACCTATTGGAACGCACTTATCCCCCATGATTTTTTGGTTCAAAAAATTTTATAAAGCAAAACATCGAAAGGGAATCTTTTTTTAAAAAGGGAATCTTTTCGACCATTTTTCTTCTTTTTTGATTTCGCATCACATTTGGGCGTAAGCGTCTAAATAAAATTCAATGCAAATCAACCTATTGGACCGCACTTATCCCCCATGATTTTTTGGTTCAAAAAATTTTATAAAGCAAAACATCGAAAGGGAATCTTTTTTTAAAAAGGGAATCTTTTCGACCATTTTTCTTCTTTTTGATTTCGCATCACATTTGGACCGTAAGCGTCTAAATATACATGAAATTCAATGCAAATCAACCTATTGGAGCGCACTTATCCCCCCCATGATTTTTTGTTCAAAAAATTTTATAAAAGCAAAACATCGAAAGGGAATCTTTTTTTAAAAAGGGAATCTTTTCGACCATTTTCTTCTTTTTTGATTTCGCATCACATTTGGAGCGTAAACGTCTCGTATACATGAAATTCAATGCAAATCAACCTATTGGAACGCACTTATCCCCCATGATTTTTTGGTTCAAAAAATTTTATAAAGCAAAACATCGAAAGGGAATCTTTTTTTAAAAAGGGAATCTTTTCGACCATTTTCTTCTTTTTTTTTAATTCGCATCACATTTGGAGCGTAAGCGTCTAATATACATGAAATTCAATGCAAATCAACCTATTGGAACGCACTTATCCCCCATGATTTTTTGGTTCAAAAAATTTTATAAAGCAAAACATCGAAAGGGAATCTTTTTTTAAAAAGGGAATCTTTTCGACCATTTTCTTCTTTTTTGATTTCGCATCACATTTGGAGCGTAAACGTCTCGTATACATGAAATTCAATGCAAATCAACCTATTGGAACGCACTTATCCCCCATGATTTTTGGTTCAAAAATTTTATAAAACAAAACATCGAAAGGGAATCTTTTTTTAAAAGGGAATCTTTTCGACCATTTTCTTCTTTTTGATTTAGCATCACATTTGGAGCGTAAGCGTCTAAATATACATGAAATTCAATGCAAATCAACCTATTGGAACGCACTTATCCCCCATGATTTTTTGGTTCAAAAAATTTTATAAACCAAAAATATCGAAAGGGAATCTTTTTTTAAAAAGGGAATCTTTTCGACCATTTTCTTCTTTTTTGATTTCGCATCACATTTGGAGCGTAAACGTCTCGTATACATGAAATTCAATGCAAATCAACCTATTGGACCGCACTTATCCCCCATGATTTTTTGGTTCAAAAAATTTTATAAAGCAAAACATCGAAAGGGAATCTTTTTTAAAAAAGGGAATCTTTTCGACCATTTTCTTCTTTTTTGATTTCGCATCACATTTGGGCGTAAGCGTCTAAATATACATGAAATTCAATGCAAATCAACCTATTGGACGCACTTATCCCCCATGATTTTTTGGTTCAAAAAATTTTATAAAGCAAAACATCGAAAGGGAATCTTTTTTAAAAAGGGAATCTTTTCGACCATTTTCTTCTTTTTTTTGATTTTTTAAAAATCACATTTGGGCGTAAGCGTCTTTGTATACATGAAATTCAATTCAATGCAAATCAACCTATTGGACGCACTTATCCCCCATGATTTTTTGGTTCAAAAAAATTTTATAAAACAAAACATCGAAAGGGAATCTTTTTTTTTTTAAAGGGAATCTTTTCGACCATTTTCTTCTTTTTTGATTTTCTTCATCACATTTGGGCGTAAACGTCTAAATATACATGAAATTCAATGCAAATCAACCTATTGGAGCGCACTTATCCCCATGATTTTTTTGGTTCAAAAAATTTTATAAAACAAAACATCGAAAGGGAATCTTTTTTTAAAAAAGGAATCTTTTCGACCATTTTCTTCTTTTTTTGATTTCGCATCACATTTGGACGTAAGCGTCTAAATATACATGAAATTCAATGCAAATCAACCTATTGGACGCACTTATCCCCCATGATTTTTGGTTCAAAAAATTTTATAAAAAAAAACATCGAAATCTTTTTTTAAAAGGGAATCTTTTCGACCATTTTTCTTCTTTTTTTGATTTAAAACAAAACATCACATTTGGACGTAAGCGTCTATTTGGATATACATGAAATTCAATGCAAATCAACCTATTGGAACGCACTTATCCCCCATGATTTTTTGGTTCAAAAAATTTTATAAAGCAAAAACATCGAAAGGGAATCTTTTTTTAAAAAGGGAATCTTTTCGACCATTTTTCTTCTTTTTGATTTCGCATCACATTTGGAGCGTAAACGTCTCGTATACATGAAATTCAATGCAAATCAACCTATTGGACCGCACTTATCCCCCATGATTTTTTGGTTCAAAAAATTTTATAAAGGCAAAACATCGAAAGGGAATCTTTTTTAAAAAGGGAATCTTTTCGACCATTTTCTTCTTTTTTGATTTCGCATCACATTTGGAGCGTAAACGTCTCGTATACATGAAATTCAATGCAAATCAACCTATTGGAACGCACTTATCCCCCATGATTTTTTGGTTCAAAAAATTTTATAAAGCAAAACATCGAAAGGGAATCTTTTTTTAAAAAGGTAATCTTTTCGACCATTTTCTTCTTTTTTGATTTCGCATCACATTTGGAGCGTAAGCGTCTAAATATACATGAAATTCAATGCAAATCAACCTATTGGAGCGCACTTATCCCCATGATTTTTGGTTCAAAAATTTTTATAAAAAAAACATCGAAAGGGAATCTTTTTTTTTTAAAAAATCTTTTCGACCATTTTCTTCTTTTTGATTTCGCATCACATTTGGAGCGTAAGCGTCTACGTATACATGAAATTCAATGCAAATCAACCTATTGGAGCACTTATCCCCCCATGATTTTTTGGTTCAAAAAATTTTATAAAACAAAACATCGAAAGGGAATCTTTTTTTTTAAAGGGAATCTTTTCGACCATTTTCTTCTTTTTTGATTTCGCATCACATTTGGAGCGTAAACGTCTCGTATACATGAAATTCAATGCAAATCAACCTATTGGAACGCACTTATCCCCCATGATTTTTTGGTTCAAAAAATTTTATAAAGCAAAACATCGAAAGGGAATCTTTTTTTAAAAAGGGAATCTTTTCGACCATTTCTTCTTTTTTGATTTCGCACCACATTTGGAGCGTAAGCGTCTACGTATACATGAAATTCAATGCAAATCAAAGCTATTGGAGCGCTTTATCCCCCATGATTTTTTGGTTCAAAAAATTTTATAAAACAAAACATCGAAAGGGAATCTTTTTTTTTTTAAGGGAATCTTTTCGACCATTTTTCTTCTTTTTGATTTCGCATCACATTTGGGCGTAAAGCGTCTACGTATACATGAAATTCAATGCAAATCAACCTATTGGAACGCACTTATCCCCCATGATTTTTTGGTTCAAAAAATTTTATAAAGCAAAACATCGAAAGGGAATCTTTTTTTAAAAAGGGAATCTTTTCGACCATTTTCTTCTTTTTTGATTTCGCATCACATTTGGAGCGTAAACGTCTCGTATACATGAAATTCAATGCAAATCAACCTATTGGACCGCACTTATCCCCCATGATTTTTTGGTTCAAAAAATTTTATAAAGCAAAAACATCGAAAGGGAATCTTTTTTTAAAAAGGGAATCTTTTCGACCATTTTCTTCTTTTTTGATTTCGCATCACATTTGGAGCGTAAACGTCTCGTATACATGAAATTCAATGCAAATCAACCTATTGGAACGCACTTATCCCCCATGATTTTTTGGTTCAAAAAATTTTATAAAGCAAAACATCGAAGGGAATCTTTTTTTTAAAAAGGAATCTTTTCGACCATTTTCTTCTTTTTGATTTCGCATCACATTTGGACCGTAAACGTCTACGTATACATGAAATTCAATGCAAATCAACCTATTGGACGCACTTATCCCCCATGATTTTTGGTTCAAAAATTTTATAAAACAAAACATCGAAAGGAATCTTTTTTTAAAAAGGGAATCTTTTCGACCATTTTCTTCTTCTTTTTGATTTCGCATCACATTTGGAGCGTAAAAGCGTCTACCGTATACATGAAATTCAATGCAAATCAACCTATTGGAGCACACCTCCCCCCAATTTTTTGGTTCAAAAAAATTTTATAAAAAAAACATCGAAAGGGAATCTTTTTTTTTTTTTTAAAGGGAATCTTTTCGACCATTTTCTTCTTTTTGATTTCGCATCACATTTGGACCGTAAAGCGTCTAAAGTATACATGAAATTCAATGCAAATCAAGCTATTGGAGCGCACTTATCCCCCATGATTTTTTGGTTCAAAAAATTTTATAAAACAAAACATCGAAAGGGAATCTTTTTTTTTTTAAAGGGAATCTTTTCGACCATTTTCTTCTTTTTGATTTCGCATCACATTTGGACGTAAGCGTCTCGTATACATGAAATTCAATGCAAATCAACCTATTGGACGCACCTCTCCCCCAATTTTTGGTTCAAAAAATTTTATAAAAAAAAACATCGAAAGGGAATCTTTTTTTAAAAGGGAATCTTTTCGACCATTTTCTTCTTTTTGATTTCGCATCACATTTGGACGTAAAGCGTCTCGTATACATGAAATTCAATGCAAATCAAGCTATTGGAGCACCTATCCCCCATGATTTTTGGTTCAAAAAATTTTATAAAATAAAACATCGAAAGGGAATCTTTTTTTAAAAGGGAATCTTTTCGACCATTTTCTTCTTTTTTGATTTCGCATCACATTTGGACGTAAGCGTCTCCGTATACATGAAATTCAATGCAAATCAAGCTATTGGAGCGCACCTCTCCCCCCCAATTTTTTGGTTCAAAAAAATTTATAAAAAAAAATATCGAAAGGAATCTTTTTTTAAAAAGGAATCTTTTCGACCCGTTTCTTCTTTTTTGATTTCGCATCACATTTGGACCGTAAACGTCTCTAAAAATACATGAAATTCAATGCAAATCAAGCTATTGGAATGCGCACTTATCCCCCCATGATTTTTGGTTCAAAAAATTTTATAAAACAAAACATCGAAAGGGAATCTTTTTTTTTTAAAAGGGAATCTTTTCGACCATTTTCTTCTCTTTTGATTTAGCATCACATTTGGACCGTAAGCGTCTAAATATACATGAAATTCAATGCAAATCAACCTATTGGAGCGCACCTCTCCCCCCAATTTTTTTGTTCAAAAAATTTTATAAAACAAAAACATCGAAAGGGAATCTTTTTTTAAAAAGGGAATCTTTTCGACCATTTTCTTCTTTTTTGATTTCGCATCACATTTGGAGCGTAAGCGTCTAAATATACATGAAATTCAATGCAAATCAAGCTATTGGAGCAGCACCTCTCCCCCATTTTTTGTTCAAAAAATTTTATAAAACAAAACATCGAAAGGGAATCTTTTTTAAAAGGGAATCTTTTCGACCATTTTCTTCTTTTTTTTTGATTCGCATCACATTTGGACGTAAGCGTCTAAATATACATGAAATTCAATGCAAATAAAGCTATTGGAACACACCTCCCCCCCAATTTTTTGGTTCAAAAAATTTTATAAAAAAAAACATCGAAAGGGAATCTTTTTTTTAAAAGGGGAATCTTTTCGACCATTTTCTTCTTCTTTTGATTTCGCATCACATTTGGACCGTAAACGTCTCTAAATATACATGAAATTCAATGCAAATCAAGCTATTGGACGCACCTATCCCCCATGATTTTTTGGTTCAAAAAATTTTATAAAACAAAACATCGAAAGGGAATCTTTTTTAAAAAGGGAATCTTTTCGACCCGTTTTCTTCTTTTTGATTTCGCATCACATTTGGACCGTAAGCGTCTAAATATACATGAAATTCAATGCAAATCAAGCTATTGGAACGCACCTATCCCCCAATTTTTGGTTCAAAAAATTTTATAAAGCAAAATATCGAAAGGGAATCTTTTTTTAAAAAGGGAATCTTTTCGACCATTTTCTTCTTTTTGATTTCGCATCACATTTGGAGCGTAAACGTCTCGTATACATGAAATTCAATGCAAATCAACCTATTGGAACGCACTTATCCCCCCGATTTTTTGGTACAAAAAGTTTTATAAAAAAAATATCGAAAAGAATCTTTTTTTTTTTATAAAAAAGGGAATCTTTTCGACCATTTTCTTCTTTTTTTTGATTTCGCATCACATTTGGGACGTAAACGTCTACGTACACATGAAATTCAATGCAAATCAAGCTATTGGAACGCACCTCTCCCCAATTTTTTTTTTTCAAAAATTTTATAAAGCAAAACATCGAAAGGGAATCTTTTTTTTAAAAGGGAATCTTTTCGACCATTTTCTTCTTTTTTGATTTCGCATCACATTTGGAGCGTAAACGTCTCGTATACATGAAATTCAATGCAAATCAAGCTATTGGAATGCACTTATCCCCCACGATTTTTTGGTTCAAAAAATTTTATAAAACAAAACATCGAAAAATCTCTTTTTTTTAAAAGGGAATCTTTTCGACCATTTTCTTCTTTTTTGATTTCGCATCACATTTGGACCGTAAGCGTCTACGTATACATGAAATTCAATGCAAATCAAGCTATTGGAACGCACCTCTCCCCCACGATTTTTGGTTCAAAAAATTTTATAAAACAAAAATATCGAAAGGGAATCTTTTTTTAAAAAGGAATCTTTTCGACCATTTTCTTCTTTTTTGATTTCGCATCACATTTGGGCGTAAACGTCTCGTATACATGAAATTCAATGCAAATCAAGCTATTGGACCACACCTCTCCCCCATGATTTTTTGGTTCAAAAAATTTTATAAAGCAAAACATCGAAAGGGAATCTTTTTTAAAAAAGGAATCTTTTCGACCATTTTCTTCTTTTTTTGATTTAGCATCACATTTGGGCGTAAGCGTCTCGTATACATGAAATTCAATGCAAATCAAGCTATTGGAATGCTCTTATCCCCCCGATTTTTGGTTCAAAAAAATTTTATAAAAAAAACATCGAAAGGGAATCTTTTTTTTTTAAAGGGAATCTTTTCGACCATTTTCTTCTTTTTTTGATTTAGCATCACATTTGGACGTAAACGTCTAAATATACATGAAATTCAATGCAAATCAAAGCTATTGGAGCGCACTTCTCCCCCAATTTTTTGGTTCAAAAAATTTTATAAAACAAAATATCGAAAGGGAATCTTTTTTTAAAAGGGAATCTTTTCGACCATTTTCTTCTTTTTTTGATTTAAAAATTTTATCACATTTGGACCGTAAAATCGTCTAAATATACATGAAATTCAATGCAAATCAAGCTATTGGAACGCACCAATCGCCCAATTTTTCTTGTTCAAAAAATTTTATAAAACAAAACATCGAAAGGGAATCTTTTTTTTAAAAAGGGAATCTTTTCGACCATTTTCTTCTTTTTTGATTCCGCATCACATTTGGAGCGTAAACGTCTCGTATACATGAAATTCAATGCAAATCAAGCTATTGGAGCGCACCTCTCCCCCCATTTTTTGGTTCAAAAAAATTTTATCAAAAAAACATCGAAAGGGAATCTTTTTTAAAAAGGGAATCTTTTCGACCATTTTCTTCTTTTTTTTGATTTCGCATCACATTTGGACGTAAACGTCTACGTATACATGAAATTCAATGCAAATCAAGCTATTGGAACGCACCTATCCCCCACGAATTTTTGGTTCAAAAAATTTTATAAAGCAAAACATCGAAAGGAATCTTTTTTTAAAAAGGGAATCTTTTCGACCATTTTCTTCTTTTTTGATTTCGCATCACATTTGGAGCGTAAACGTCTCGTATACATGAAATTCAATGCAAATAAAGCTATTGGAACGCACCTCTCCCCCATTTTTTTGGTTCAAAAAATTTTATAAAACAAAAACATCGAAAGGGAATCTTTTTTAAAAGGGAATCTTTTCGACCATTTTCTTCTTTTTTGATTTCGCATCACATTTGGAGCGTAAACGTCTCGTATACATGAAATTCAATGCAAATCAAGCTATTGGAACGCACCTATCCCCCCAATTTTTTGGTTCAAAAAATTTTATAAAGTAAAACATCGAAAGGGAATCTTTTTTTTTAAAAAGGGAATCTTTTCGACCCATTTTCTTCTTTTTTTTGATTTAAAATTCGCATCACATTTGGACCGTAAAGCGTCTTGTATACATGAAATTCAATGCAAATAAAGCTATTGGAACGCACCTATCCCCCCCATTTTTTTGGTTCAAAAAAATTTATAAAACAAAACATCGAAAGGGAATCTTTTTTTTTTTTTTTCTTTTTCGACCATTTTCTTCTTTTTTTTGATTTAGCATCACATTTGGACCGTAAAGTCTCTTATACATGAAATTCAATGCAAATCAAAGCTATTGGAGCACACCTCTCCCCCCGATTTTTTGGTTCAAAAAATTTTATAAAACAAAACATCGAAGGGAATCTTTTTTTTAAAAAGGAATCTTTTCGACCATTTTCTTCTTTTTTGATTTCGCATCACATTTGGAGCGTAAACGTCTCGTATACATGAAATTCAATGCAAATAAAGCTATTGGAACGCACCTCTCGCCCACATTTTTCTGGTTCAAAAAATTTTATAAAGTAAAACATCGAAAGGGAATCTTTTTTGTAAAAGGGAATCTTTTCGACCATATTCTTTTTTTTTTATTTCGCATCACATTTTTGGACCGTAAATACGTCTCGTATACATGAAATTCAATGCAAATCAAGCTATTGGAACGCACTTATCCCCCACAATTTTTTGGTTCAAAAATTTTTTAAAAGAAAACATCGAAAGGGAATCTTTTTTTTAAAAAGGGAATCTTTTCGACCATTTTCTTCTTTTTGATTTCGCATCACATTTGGACCGTAAGCGTCTAAATACACATGAAATTCAATGCAAATCAAGCTATTGGAACGCACCTCTCCCCCCAATTTTTGGTTCAAAAAATTTTATAAAAAAAAACATCGAAAGGGAATCTTTTTTTAAAAAGGAATCTTTTCGACCATTTTCTTCTTTTTTGATTTCGCATCACATTTGGACCGTAAAACGTCTAAATACACATGAAATTCAATGCAAATAAAGCTATTGGAACGCACCTATCCCCCCGATTTTTGGTTCAAAAATTTTATAAAAAAAAACATCGAAAGGGAATCTTTTTTAAAAGGGAATCTTTTAAACCCATTTTTCTTCTTTTTTGATTTCGCATCACATTTGGACCGTAAACGTCTAAATATACATGAAATTCAATGCAAATCAAGCTATTGGAACACACTTATCCCCCAATTTTTTGGTTCAAAAAATTTTATAAAAAAAAACATCGAAAGGGAATCTTTTTTTTAAAAAGGGAATCTTTTTCGACCATTTTCTTCTTTTTTGATTCCGCATCACATTTGGACCGTAAGCGTCTACGTATACATGAAATTCAATGCAAATAAAGCTATTGGAACGCACCTCTCCCCCCAATTTTTGGTTCAAAAAAATTTTTATAAAAAAAAACATCGAAAGGGAATCTTTTTTTTTAAAAGGGAATCTTTTCGACCATTTTCTTCTCTTTTTTGATTTCCGCATCACATTTGGACCGTAAACGTCTCGTACACATGAAATTCAATGCAAATAAAACTATTGGAACACCTCTCCCCCCCATTTTTTGGTTCAAAAAATTTTATCAAAATAAAACATCGAAGGGAATCTTTTTTTGAAAAAGGGATCTTTTTCGACCCGTTTCTTTTTTTTTGATTTCGCATCACATTTGGAGCGTAAACGTCTCGTATACATGAAATTCAATGCAAATCAAGCTATTGGAACGCACTTATCCCCCACGATTTTTTGGTTCAAAAAATTTTATAAAAAAAAATATCGAAAGGGAATCTTTTTTTTTTTTTAAAAGGGAATCTTTTCGACCATTTTCTTCTCTTTTGATTCCGCATCACATTTGGAGCGTAAACGCGTCTCGTACACATGAAATTCAATGCAAATAAAGCTATTGGAACGCACCTCTCCCCCCAATTTTTGGTTCAAAAAATTTTATCAAAAAAAAATCGAAAGGGAATCTTTTTTTTTTTTTTGGGAATCTTTTCGACCATTTTCTTCTTTTTGATTTCGCATCACATTTGGACCGTAAACGTCTACGTATACATGAAATTCAATGCAAATAAAGCTATTGGAGCGCACCTCTCGCCCACATTTTTTGGTTCAAAAAATTTTATAAAACAAAACATCGAAAGGGAATCTTTTTTTAAAAAGGGAATCTTTTCGACCATTTTCTTCTTTTTTGATTTCGCATCACATTTGGAGCGTAAACGTCTCGTATACATGAAATTCAATGCAAATCAAGCTATTGGAACGCACTTATCCCCCCCAATTTTTGGTTCAAAAAATTTTATAAAAAAAAACATCGAAAGGGAATCTTTTTTTTTTTTGAAGGGAATCTTTTCGACCATTTTCTTCTTTTTGATTCCGCATCACATTTGGACCGTAAACGTCTAAATTATACATGAAATTCAATGCAAATAAAGCTATTGGAACGCACCTCTCCCCCACGAATTTTTTTGGTTCAAAAAATTTTATAAAAAATAACATCGAAAGGGAATCTTTTTTTAAAAAGGGAATCTTTTTTACCATTTTCTTCTTTTTTGATTTCGCATCACATTTGGAGCGTAAACGTCTCGTATACATGAAATTCAATGCAAATAAAGCTATTGGAACGCACCTCTCCCCCACGATTTTTTGGTTCAAAAATTTTATCAAGCAAAACATCGAAAGGGAATCTTTTTTTTAAAAAGGAAATCTTTTCGACCATTTCTTCTTTTTTGATTTCGCATCACATTTGGAGCGTAAGCGTCTCGTATACATGAAATTCAATGCAAATCAAAGCTATTGGAACACCTTATCCCCCAATTTTTTGGTTCAAAAAATTTTATAAAAAAAAACATCGAAAGGAATCTTTTTTTTTTTTATCAAAGATTTTTAGGGAATCTTTTCGACCATTTTCTTCTTTTTTGATTCCGCATCACATTTGGACCGTAAACGTCTAAATACATGAAATTCAATGCAAATAAAGCTATTGGAGCGCACCTCTCCCCCAAATTTTTGGTTCAAAAAATTTTATCAAAAAAAACATCGAAAGGGAATCTTTTTTAAAAAGGGAATCTTTTCGACCATTTTCTTCTTTTTTTTGATTTCGCATCACATTTGGACCGTAAACGTCTCGTATACATGAAATTCAATGCAAATCAAGCTATTGGAACGCACTTATCCCCCCGATTTTTTGGTTCAAAAAAATTTTATAAAAGAAAAACATCGAAAGGAATCTTTTTTTTTTTTAAAAGGGAATCTTTTCGACCATTTTTCTTCTTTTTTGATTCCGCATCACATTTGGAGCGTAAACGTCTCGTACACATGAAATTCAATGCAAATAAAGCTATTGGAGCACACCTCTCCCCCCCAATTTTTGGTTCAAAAAATTTTATCAAAAAAAACATCGAAAGGGAATCTTTTTTTTTTTTTTTGAAAGGGAATCTTTTCGACCCGTTTTCTTCTTTTTTTCATTTCGCATCACATTTGGACCGTAAACGTCTCGTATACATGAAATTCAATGCAAATCAAGCTATTGGAGCGCACCTATCCCCCCGATTTTTTTGGTTCAAAAAATTTTATAAAAGCAAAACATCGAAAGGGATCTTTTTTTAAAAGGGAATCTTTTCGACCATTTTCTTCTTTTTTGATTCCGCATCACATTTGGACGTAAGCGTCTACGTATACACATGAAATTCAATGCAAATAAAGCTATTGGAACGCACCTCTCCCCCCCATTTTTTGGTTCAAAAAATTTTATCAAGCAAAACATCGAAAGGGAATCTTTTTTTTAAAAGGGAATCTTTTCGACCATTTCTTCTTTTTGATTCCGCATCACATTTGGACCGTAAACGTCTAAATACACATGAAATTCAATGCAAATCAAGCTATTGGAACGCACACCTTATCCCCCCCGATTTTTTGGTTCAAAAAATTTTATAAAAAAAAACATCGAAAGGGAATCTTTTTAAAAAAGGGAATCTTTTCAATGACCATTTTCTTCTTTTTTGATTTTTATAATCACATTTGGACCGTCTTTTTCGTCTTTTTGATTTACATGAAATTCAATGCAAATCAAGCTATTGGAAGCTATTGGACTTCTCCCCCCCCCAATTTTTTGGTTCAAAAAATTTTATAAAACAAAACATCGAAAGGGAATCTTTTTTTTTAAAAGGAATCTTTTCGACCATTTTCTTCTTTTTTGATTTCGCATCACATTTGGAGCGTAAACGTCTATACACATGAAATTCAATGCAAATAAAAGCTATTGGAACGCACTTATCCCCCAATTTTTTGGTTCAAAAAATTTTATCAAAAAAAAACATCGAAAGGGAATCTTTTTTTAAAAAGGGAATCTTTTTCGACCCGTTTCTTCTTTTTTGATTTCGCATCACATTTGGAGCGTAAACGTCTCGTATACATGAAATTCAATGCAAATAAAGCTATTGGAACGCACCTCTCCCCCAATTTTTTTGGTTCAAAAAATTTTATAAAGCAAAACATCGAAAGGGAATCTTTTTTAAAAAGGGAATCTTTTTCGACCATTTTCTTCTTTTTTGATTTCGCATCACATTTGGAGCGTAAACGTCTCGTATACATGAAATTCAATGCAAATAAAGCTATTGGAACGCACCTCTCCCCCAATTTTTGGTTCAAAAAATTTTATCAAAAAACATCGAAAAGGGAATCTTTTTTTTTTAAAAAGGGGAATCTTTTCGACCCGTTTCTTCTTTTTGATTTCGCATCACATTTGGAACCGTAAACGTCTCGTATACATGAAATTCAATGCAAATCAAGCTATTGGAACGCACTTATCCCCCCCCCATTTTTTTGTTCAAAAAATTTATAAAAAAAAAACATCGAAAGGGAATCTTTTTTTTTAAAGGAATCTTTTCGACCATTTTCTTCTTTTTTGATTTCGCATCACATTTGGAGCGTAAACGTCTCGTATACATGAAATTCAATGCAAATAAAGCTATTGGAACGCACCTCTCCCCCCAATTTTTGGTTCAAAAATTTTATAAAGCAAAACATCGAAAGGGAATCTTTTTTTAAAAAGGGAATCTTTTCGACCGTTTCTTCTCTTTTTTGATTTCGCATCACATTTGGAGCGTAAACCGTCTCGTATACATGAAATTCAATGCAAATAAAGCTATTGGAACGCACTTATCCCCCCGATTTTTTGGTTCAAAAAATTTTATAAAGCAAAACATCGAAAGGGAATCTTTTTTTTCAAAAAGGGAATCTTTTCGACCATTTTCTTCTTTTTGATTTCGCATCACATTTGGAGCGTAAACGTCTCGTATACATGAAATTCAATGCAAATAAAGCTATTGGAAATTCCCCCCCAATTTTTGGTTCAAAAATTTTATAAAAAAAAACATCGAAGGGAATCTTTTTTTAAAAGGGAATCTTTTCGACCATTTTCTTTTTTGATTTCGCATCACATTTGGACCGTAAACGTCTAAAACACATGAAATTCAATGCAAATAAAGCTATTGGAGCGCACCTCTCCCCCAATTTTTTTAGTTCAAAAAATTTTATAAAAGCAAAACATCGAAAGGAATCTTTTTTTTTAAAGGGAATCTTTTCGACCATTTTTCTTCTTTTTTGATTTCGCATCACATTTGGACCGTAAACGTCTCTAAATACATGAAATTCAATGCAAATAAAGCTATTGGAACGCACCTTATCCCCCCCCCATTTTTTGGTTCAAAAAATTTTATAAAAACAAAACATCGAAAGGGAATCTTTTTTTTTTTAAAGGGAATCTTTTCGACCATTTTTCTTCTTTTTGATTTCGCATCACATTTGGAGCGTAAACGTCTCGTATACATGAAATTCAATGCAAATAAAGCTATTGGAACGCACCTCTCGCCCACATTTTTCTGGTTTCAAAAAATTTTATAAAATAAAACATCGAAAGGAATCTTTTTTGTAAAAGGGAATCTTTTCGACCATATTCTTTTTTTTTTTATTTCGCATCACATTTGGAGCGTAAACGTCTCGTATACATGAAATTCAATGCAAATAAAGCTATTGGAACGCACCTCTCCCCCACGATTTTTGGTTCAAAAAATTTTATAAAAAAAAACATCGAAAAGGGAATCTTTTTTAAAAAGGGAATCTTTTCGACCATTTTCTTCTTTTTTGATTTCGCATCACATTTGGAGCGTAAACGTCTCGTATACATGAAATTCAATGCAAATCAAGCTATTGGAACGCACTTATCCCCCACGATTTTTGGTTCAAAAAATTTTATAAAGCAAAACATCGAAAGGGAATCTTTTTTTAAAAAAGGAATCTTTTCGACCATTTTCTTCTTTGTTGATTTCGCATCACATTTGGAGCGTAAACGTCTCGTATACATGAAATTCAATGCAAATAAAGCTATTGGAACGCACCTCTCCCCCACAATTTTTTGGTTCAAAAAATTTTATAAAATAAAACATCGAAAGGGAATCTTTTTTTAAAAAGGGAATCTTTTCGACCATTTTCTTCTTTTTTTGATTTCGCATCACATTTGGAGCGTAAACGTCTCGTATACATGAAATTCAATGCAAATCAAGCTATTGGAACACACTTATCCCCCAAGTTTTTTTGGTTCAAAAAATTTTATAACTAAAAACATCGAAAAGGAATCTTTTTTGAAAAAAGGAATCTTTTCGACCATTTTCTTCTTTTTTGATTTCGCATCACATTTGGAGCGTAAACGTCTCGTATACATGAAATTCAATGCAAATAAAGCTATTGGAACACACCTCTCCCCCACGATTTTTGGTTCAAAAAATTTTATAACGCAAAACATCGAAAGGGAATCTTTTTTGAAAAAAGGAATCTTTTCGACCCGTTTCTTCTTTTTTTTGATTTCGCATCACATTTGGAGCGTAAACGTCTCGTATACATGAAATTCAATGCAAATCAAGCTATTGGAACGCACTTATCCCCCACGATCTTTTGGTTCAAAAAATTTTATAAAGCAAAATATCGAAAGGGAATGTTTTTTTAAAAAGGGAATCTTTTCGACCATTTTTCTTCTCTTTTGATTTGGAGCATCACATTTGGAGCGTAAAAAGTCTCATACACACATGAAATTCAATGCAAATAAAGCTATTGGAACGCACCTCTCCCCCCAATTTTTTTGGTTCAAAAAAAATATCAAGAAAAACATTTTATCAAGAAAGGGAATCTTTTTGGAAAAAGGGAATCTTTTCGACCCGTTTTCTTCTTTTTTTGATTTCGCATCACATTTGGACCGTAAACGCGTCTAGTATACATGAAATTCAATGCAAATCAAGCTATTGGAACGCACTTATCCCCCCGATTTTTTGGTTCAAAAAATTTTATAAAAAAAAAACATCGAAAGGGAATCTTTTTTAAAAAGGGAATCTTTTCGACCATTTTTTTCTCTTTTGATTTCGCATCACATTTGGAGCGTAAACCGTCTCGTATACATGAAATTCAATGCAAATAAAGCTATTGGAACGCACCTCTCCCCCCCGATTTTTTGGTTCAAAAAATTTTATAAAGCAAAACATCGAAAGGGAATCTTTTTTTAAAAAGGGAATCTTTTCGACCCGTTTCTTCTTTTTTGATTTCGCATCACATTTGGAGCGTAAACATCTCGTATACATGAAATTCAATGCAAATCAAGCTATTGGAACGCACCTTATCCCCCCATTTGATTTTTTGGTTCAAAAAATTTTATAAAAACAAAACATCGAAAGGGAATCTTTTTTTAAAAAGGAATCTTTTCGACCATTTTCTTCTTTTTGATTTCGCATCACATTTGGAGCGTAAACGTCTCGTATACATGAAATTCAATGCAAATAAAGCTATTGGAACGCACCTCTCCCCCCCCCCATTTTTTGGTTCAAAAATTTTATCAAAATAACATCGAAAGGGAATCTTTTTTTGGAAAAGGGAATCTTTTCGACCCGTTTCTTCTTTTTGATTTTCGCATCACATTTGGACCGTAAACGTCTCGTATACATGAAAATTCAATGCAAATCAAGCTATTGGACGCACTTATCCCCCACGATTTTTGGTTCAAAAAATTTTCTAAAGCAAAATATCGAAAGGGAATCTTTTTTTAAAAAAGGGAATCTTTTCGACCATTTTCTTCTCTTTTGATTTCGCATCACATTTGGAGCGTAAACGTCTCGTACACATGAAATTCAATGCAAATAAAGCTATTGGAACGCACCTCTCCCCCCCCCAATTTTTGGTTCAAAAAATTTTATAAAGGAAAACATCGAAAGGGAATCTTTTTTTTTAAAAAGGGAATCTTTTCGACCCGTTTCTTCTTTTTTGATTTCGCATCACATTTGGAGCGTAAACGTCTCGTATACATGAAATTCAATGCAAATCAAGCTATTGGAACGCACTTATCCCCCACGATTTTTTGGTTCAAAAAATTTTATAAAGCAAAACATCGAAAGGGAATCTTTTTTAAAAGGGAATCTTTTCGACCATTTTCTTCTTTTTGATTTCGCATCACATTTGGAGCGTAAACGTCTCATATACATGAAATTCAATGCAAATAAAGCTATTGGAACGCACCTCTCCCCCACATTTTTTTGGTTTCAAAAAATTTTATAAAGTAAAATATCGAAAGGGAATCTTTTTTTTTTTAAAAAAGGGAATCTTTTCGACCCGTTTCTTCTTTTTTTTTGATTTCGCATCACATTTGGAGCGTAAACGTCTCGTATACATGAAATTCAATGCAAATCAAGCTATTGGAACGCACCTATCCCCCACAATTTTTTGGTTCAAAAAATTTTATAAAGGAAAACATCGAAAGGGAATCTTTTTTTTAAAAAGGGAATCTTTTCGACCATTTTCTTCTTTTTGATTTCCGCATCACATTTGGACCGTAAACGTCTACGTATACATGAAATTCAATGCAAATAAAGCTATTGGAACGCACTCTCCCCCAATTTTTTGGTTCAAAAATTTTATCAAGAAAAACATCAAAAGGGAATTTTTTTTTAAAAAGGGAATCTTTTCTACCATTTTCTTCATTTTTGATTTCGCATCACATTTGGAGCGTAAACGTCTCGTATAGATGAAATTCAATGCAAATAAAGCTATTGAAACGCACCTATCGCCAAAATTTTTCTTGTTCAAAAAATTTATAAAGAAAAACATCGAAAGGGAATCTTTTTTTTTAAAAAGGGAATCTTTTTCGACCATTTTTTTGATTCTCTTTTGATTTCGCATCACATTTGGACCGTAAACGTCTCGTGTACACATGAAATTCAATGCAAATAAAGCTATTGAAACACACCTCTCCCCCACAATTTTTTTGTTCAAAAAATTTTATCAAGCAAAACATCGAAAGGGAATCTTTTTTAAAAAGGGAATCTTTTCGACCTTTTTCTTCTTTTTTGATTTCGCATCACATTTGGAGCGTAAACGTCTCGTATACATGAAATTCAATGCAAATAAAGCTATTGGAACGCACTTATCCCCAAAATTTTTTTGGTTCAAAAATTTTATAAAGAAAAACATCGAAAGGGAATCTTTTTTTAAAAAGGGAATCTTTTCGACCTTTTTCTTCAATTTTGATTTCGCATCACATTTGGAGCGTAAACGTCTCGTATACATAAAATTCAATGCAAATCATGCTATTGGAACGCACCCTCTCCCCCAATTTTTTTTGGTTCAAAAATTTTATCAAGAAAAACATCGAAAGGGAATCTTTTTTTTCAAAAATTTTAAAAAGGGAATCTTTTCGACCCGTTTCTTTTTTTTGATTTCGCATCACATTTGGAGCGTAAACGTCTCGTATACATGAAATTCAATGCAAATCAAGCTATTGGAACGCACTTATCCCCCACGGATTTTTTGGTTCAAAAAATTTTATAAAGCAAAACATCGAAAGGGAATCTTTTTTAAAAAGGGAATCTTTTCGACCTTTTTTCTTCTTTTTGATTTCGCATCACATTTGGAGCGTAAACGTCTCGTATACATGAAATTCAATGCAAATAAAGCTATTGGAACGCACCTCTCACCCACATTTTTCTGGTTCAAAAATTTTATAAAGACAAACATCGAAAGGGAATCTTTTTTAAAAAGGGAATCTTTTCGACCCGTTTTCTTCTTTTTTGATTTCGCATCACATTTGGAGCGTAAACGTCTCGTATACATGAAATTCAATGCAAATCAAGCTATTGGAACGCACTTATCCCCCACGATTTTTTGTTCAAAAAATTTTATAAAGCAAAATATCGAAAGGGAATCTTTTTTTAAAAGGGAATCTTTTCGACCATTTTCTTCTTTTTTTTGATTCCGCATCACATTTGGACGTAAACGTCTCGTACACATGAAATTCAATGCAAATAAAGCTATTGGAACGCACCTCTCCCCCAATTTTTTGGTTCAAAAATTTTATAAAAAAACATCGAAAAGGAATCTTTTTTTTAAAAGGGAATCTTTTTCGACCATTTTCTTCTTTTTTGATTTCGCATCACATTTGGAGCGTAAACGTTTCGTATACATGAAATTCAATGCAAATCAAGCTATTGGACCGAACCTCTCCCCCACAATTTTTTTGTTCAAAAAATTTTATCAAGCAAAACATCGAAAGGGAATCTTTTTGGAAAAAGGGAATCTTTTCGACCCGTTTCTTCTTTTTTGATTTCGCATCACATTTGGAGCGTAAACGTCTCGTATACATGAAATTCAATGCAAATCAAGCTATTGGAACGCACTTATCCCCCACGATTTTTTGGTTCAAAAATTTTATAAAGCAAAACATCGAAAGGGAATCTTTTTTTAAAAAGGGAATCTTTTCCGACCATTTTCTTCTTTTTGATTTCGCATCACATTTGGAGCGTAAACGTCTCGTATACATGAAATTCAATGCAAATAAAGCTATTGAACGCACCTCTCCCCCCAATTTTTTGGTTCAAAAAATTTTAGAAAGCAAAACATCGAAAGGGAATCTTTTTTTTAAGGGAATCTTTTTCGACCATTTTTTCTTTTTTTGATTTCGCATCACATTTGGAGCGTAATCGTCTCGTATACATGAAATTCAATGCAAATCAAGCTATTGGAACGCACTTATCCCCCAATTTTTTGTTCAAAAAATTTTATAAAAAAAAACATCGAAAGGGAATCTTTTTTTTAAAAAGGAATCTTTTCGACCATTTTCTTCTTTTTTGATTTCGCATCACATTTGGACGTAAAACGTCTCGTATACATGAAATTCAATGCAAATAAAGCTATTGGAACGCACCTCTCCCCCACGATTTTTTTGTTCAAAAAATTTTATAAAGCAAAACATCGAAAGGGAATCTTTTTTTCAAAAAGGGAATCTTTTCGACCATTTTCTTCTTTTTTGATTTCGCATCACATTTGGAGCGTAAACGTCTCGTATACATGAAATTCAATGCAAATCAAGCTATTGGACGCACCTCTCCCCCACAATTTTTTGGTTCAAAAAATTTTATCAAGCAAAACATCGAAAGGGAATCTTTTTGGAAAAAGGGAATCTTTTCGACCCGTTTCTTCTTTTTTTTTGATTTCCCATCACATTTGGAGCGTAAACGTCTCGTATACATGAAATTCAATGCAAATAAAGCTATTGGAACGCACTTATCCCCAAAATTTTTTTGGTTCAAAAAATTTTATAAAGCAAAACATCGAAAGGGAATCTTTTTTTAAAAAGGGAATCTTTTTCGACCGTTTTCTTCTTTTTGATTTCGCATCACATTTGGAGCGTAAACGTCTCGTATACATGAAATTCAATGCAAATAAAGCTATTGGAACGCACCTCTCCCCAAAATTTTTCTGGTTCAAAAAATTTTATAAAGGCAAAACATCAAGGAATCTTTTTTAAAAAGGGAATCTTTTTTTCTTGACCATTTTTCTTCTTTTTGATTTTTTTCACATTTGGAGCGTAAAACGTCTCGTATACAAAATTCAATTCAATGCAAATAAGCTATTGGACGCACCTCTCCCCCCATTTTTTGGTTCAAAAAATTTTATAAAAAAAACATCGAAAAGGGAATCTTTTTTTAAAAAGGGAATCTTTTCGACCCGTTTTTCTTCTTTTTTGATTTCGCATCACATTTGGAGCGTAAACGTCTCGTATACATGAAATTCAATGCAAATCAAGCTATTGGAACGCACTTATCCCCCACGATTTTTTGGTTCAAAAAATTTTATAAAGCAAAACATCGAAAGGGAATCTTTTTTTAAAAGGGAATCTTTTCGACCATTTTCTTCTATTTTGATTTCGCATCACATTTGGAGCGTAAACGTCTCGTATACATGAAATTCAATGCAAATAAAGCTATTGGAACGCACCTCTCCCCCACAATTTTTTGGTTCAAAAAATTTTATCAAAATAACATCGAAAGGGAATCTTTTTTTTTTTCAAAAAAAGGAATCTTTTTCGACCTTTCTTCTTTTTGATTTCGCATCACATTTGGACCGTAACGTCTCGTATACATGAAATTCAATGCAAATCAAGCTATTGGAACGCACTTATCCCCCGATTTTTTGGTTCAAAAATTTTATAAAGCAAAACATCGAAAGGGAATCTTTTTTTTTTTAAAACTTTTCATTTTCATTTTCTTCTTTTTGATTTCGCATCACATTTGGAGCGTAAAGATCTCGTACACATGAAATTCAATGCAAATAAAGCTATTGAACGCACCTCTCCCCCCAATTTTTTGGTTCAAAAAAAATTTTTATCAAGCATAACATCGAAAGGGAATCTTTTTTTTTAAAGGGAATCTTTTCGACCCGTTTCTTCTTTTTTGATTTTGCATCACATTTGGAGCGTAAACGTCTTGTATACATGAAATTCAATGCAAATCAAGCTATTGGAACGCACTTATCCCCCACGATTTTTTGGTTCAAAAATTTTATAAAGCAAAACATCGAAAGGGAATTTTTTTTTTAAAAAGGGAATCTTTTCGACCATTTTCTTCTATTTTGATTTCGCATCACATTTGGAGCGTAAACGTCTCGTATACATGAAATTCAATGCAAATAAAGCTATTGAACGCACCTCTCCCCCACAATTTTTTGGTTCAAAAAATTTTATCAAGCATCACTTCGAAAGGGAATCTTTTTTTAAAAAGGGAATCTTTTTCGACCCGTTTCTTCTTTTTTTTTGATTTCGCATCACATTTGGGCCGTAAACGTCTCATAGACATGAAATTCAATGCAAATCAAGCTATTGGAACGCATTTATTTTCCCACAATTTTTTGGTTCAAAAAATTTATAAAAAGCAAAATATCGAAAGGGAATCTTTTTTTAAAAAGGGAATCTTTTCGACCATTTTCTTCTCTTTTTTGATTCCGCATCACATTTGGAGCGTAAACGTCTTTTATAAAAATTACACAAGAAATTCAATGCAAATAAAGCTATTGGACGAACCTCTCCCCCCCCCCCATTTTTGGTTCAAAAAATTTTATAAAGCAAAACATCGAAAGGAATCTTTTTTTAAAAGGGAATCTTTTCGACCCGTTTTCTTCTTTTTTGATTTCGCATCACATTTGGAGCGTAAACGTCTCGTATACATGAAATTCAATGCAAATCAAGCTATTGAAACGCACTTATCCCCCACATTTTTTTGGTTCAAAAAATTTTATAAAGCAAAACATCGAAAGGGAATCTTTTTTTAAAAAGGGAATCTTTTCGACCATTTTCTTCTTTTTTGATTTCGCATCACATTTGGAGCGTAAACGTCTCGTATACATGAAATTCAATGCAAATAAAGCTATTGAACGCACCTCTCCCCCAAATTTTTTGGTTCAAAAATTTTATCAAGCAAAACATCGAAAGGGAATCTTTTTTAAAAAAGGGAATCTTTTCGACCATTTCTTCTTTTTTTTTGATTTCGCATCACATTTGGACAGTAAACGTCTCAGTACACATGAAAATTCAATGCAAATCAAGCTATTGGAACGCATTTATTTTCCCCCAATTTTTTGGTTCAAAAATTTTATAAAGGCAAACATCGAAAGGGAATCTTTTTTGAAAAGGGGAATCTTTCCGACCGGTTTCATCTTTTTTTGATTTCCCATCACATTTGGAGCGTAAACGTCTCGTATACATGAAATTCAATACAAATCAAGCTATTGGAACGCACTTATCCCCCACGATTTTTTGGTTCAAAAAATTTTATAAAGCAAAATATCGAAAGGGAATCTTTTTTTTTTTAAAAGGGAATCTTTTCGACCATTTTCTTCTTTTTGATTTCGCATCACATTTGGAGCGTAAACGTCTCGTATACATGAAATTCAATGCAAATAAAGCTATTGGAACGCACCTCTCCCCCAATTTTTTGGTTCAAAAAATTTTATCAAGCATAACATCGAAGTGAATCTTTTTTTTAAAAGGGAATCTTTTCGAATTTTCTTCTTTTTGATTTTGATCACATTTGGGAATCTTTTGAGCATTTTCTTCTGCAAATTATTGGAACGCACCTCTCCCCCACGATTTTTTGGTTCAAAAAATTTTATAAAGCAAAACATCGAAAGGGAATCTTTTTTGAAAAAGGGAATCTTTTCGACCCGTTTCTTCTTTTTTGATTTCGCATCACATTTGGAGCGTAAACGTCTCGTATACATGAAATTCAATGCAAATCAAGCTATTGGAACGCACTTATCCCCCACGATTTTTTGGTTCAAAAAATTTTATAAAACAAAACATCGAAAGGGAATCTTTTTTTTAAAAAGGGAATCTTTTCGACCATTTTCTTCTTTTTTGATTTCGCATCACATTTGGAGCGTAAACGTCTCGTATACATGAAATTCAATGCAAATAAAGCTATTGGACGCACCTCTCCCCCCCCAATTTTTTGGTTCAAAAAATTTTATCAAAATAACATAACATCGAAAAGGAATCTTTTTTTAAAAAGGGAATCTTTTCGACCCGTTTTCTTCTTTTTTATTTCGCATCACATTTGGAGCGTAAACGTCTCGTATAAATGAAATTCAATGCAAATCAAGCTATTGGAACGCACTTATCCCCCACGATTTTTTGGTTCAAAAAATTTTATAAAGCAAAACATCGAAAAGGAATCTTTTTTTAAAAAGGGAATCTTTTCGACCATTTTCTTCTCTTTTGATTTCGCATCACATTTGGAGCGTAAACGTCTCGTACACATGAAATTCAATGCAAATCAAGCTATTGAACGCACCTCTCCCCCCCAATTTTTTGGTTCAAAAAATTTTATCAAGCATAACATCGAAAGGGAATCTTTTTGGAAAAAGGGAATCTTTTCGACCCGTTTCTTCTTTTTTTTTTTTTCCATCACATTTGGACCGTAAACGCCTCGTATACATGAAATTCAATGCAAATCAAGCTATTGGAACGCACTTATCCCCCACGATTTTTTTGGTTCAAAAAATTTTATAAAGCAAAACATCGAAAGGGAATCTTTTTTTTAAAAGGGAATCTTTTCGACCATTTTCTTCTCTTTTGATTTCGCATCACATTTGGAGCGTAAACGTCTCGTATACATGAAATTCAATGCAAATAAAGCTATTGGAACGCACCTCTCCCCCCCAATTTTTTGGTTCAAAAAATTTTATCAAGCAAAAACATCGAAAGGGAATCTTTTTTTAAAAGGGAATCTTTTTCGACCCGTTTCTTCTTTTTTGATTTCGCATCACATTTGGAGCGTAAACGTCTCGTATACATGAAATTCAATGCAAATCAAGCTATTAGAACGCACTTATCCCCCCCGATTTTTTGGTTCAAAAAATTTTATAAAGCAAAACATCGAAAGGGAATCTTTTTTTAAAAAGGGAATCTTTTCGACCTTTTTCTTCAATTTTGATTTCGCATCACATTTGGAGCGTAAACGTCTTGTATACATGAAATTCAATGCAAATCAAGCTATTGGAACGCACCTCTCCCCCCCAATTTTTTGGTTCAAAAAATTTTATAAAGCAAAACATCGAAAGGGAATCTTTTTTGAAAAAGGGAATCTTTTCGACCCGTTTCTTTTTTTTTGATTTCGCATCACATTTGGAGCGTAAACGTCTCGTATACATGAAATTCAATGCAAATCAAGCTATTGAACGCACTTATCCCCCCTCGATTTTTGGTTCAAAAATTTTATAAAGCAAAACATCGAAAGGGAATCTTTTTTTTAAAAAGGAATCTTTTCAACCATTTTCTTCTTTTTTGATTTCGCATCACATTTGGAGCGTAAACGTCTCGTATACATGAAATTCAATGCAAATAAAGCTATTGGAACGCACCTCTCCCCCCAATTTTTTTTTTCAAAAAATTTTATCAAGCATAACATCGAAAGGGAATCTTTTTGGAAAAAAGGGAATCTTTTTCGACCCGTTTCTTCTTTTTTTTGATTTCGCATCACATTTGGACCGTAAAAGTCTTGTAGACATGAAATTCAATGCAAATCAAGCTATTGGAACGCATTTATCCCCCGATTTTTTTTGTTCAAAAATTTTATAAAGCAAAACATCGAAAAGGGAATCTTTTTTAAAAAGGGAATCTTTTTCGACCATTTTCTTCTCTTTTGATTTCGCATCACATTTGGAGCGTAAAGGTCTCGTACAAATGAAATTCAATGCAAATAAAGCTATTGAACGCACCTCTCCCCCAATTTTTTGTTCAAAAAATTTTATCAAGCATAAACATCGAAAGGGAATCTTTTTTTTTAAAAGGGAATCTTTTTCGACCCGTTTCTTCTTTTTTGATTTCGCATCACATTTGGGCCGTAAACGTCTCATAGACATGAAATTCAATGCAAATCAAGCTATTGAACGCATTTATTTTCCCACAATTTTTTGGTTCAAAAATTTTATAAAAAAAAAATATCGAAAGGGAATCTTTTTTTTTAAAAAGGGAATCTTTTCGACCATTTTCTTCTTTTTTGATTCCGCATCACATTTGGAGCGTAAACGTCTCTGTACACAAGAAATTCAATGCAAATGAAGCTATTGAAACGAACCTCTCCCCCCCAATTTTTTGGTTCAAAAAATTTTATAAAGCAAAACATCGAAAGGGAATCTTTTTTAAAAAGGGAATCTTTTCGACCCGTTTCTTTTTTTTTGATTTCGCATCACATTTGGAGCGTAAACGTCTCGTATACATGAAATTCAATGCAAATCAAGCTATTAGAACGCACTTATCCCCCACGATTTTTTGGTTCAAAAAATTTTATAAAGCAAAACATCGAAAGGGAATCTTTTTTAAAAAGGGAATCTTTTCGACCCTTTTTCTTCTTTTTTTGATTTCGCATCACATTTGGAGCGTAATCATCTCGTATACATGAAATTCAATGCAAATAAAGCTATTGGAACGCACCTCTCCCCCAAATTTTTTAGTTCAAAAAAAAAATTTTATCGAGCAAAACATCGAAAGGGAATCTTTTTTTAAAAAGGGAATCTTTTCGACCCGTTTCTTTTTTTTTGATTTCGCATCACATTTGGACAGTAAACGCGTTCTCGAGACATGAAATTCAATGCAAATCAAGCTATTGAACGCATTTATTTTCCATAATTTTTTTTGTTCCAAAAAATTTTATAAAGCAAAACATTGAAAGGGAATCTTTTTTTTTGCAAAAAGGAATCTTTTCGACCCGTTTTCTTCTTTTTTGATTTCCCATCACATTTGGACCGTAAACGTCTCAGATACATGAAATTCATTACAAATCAAGCTATTGGAACGCACTTATCCCCCCGATTTTTTTTTCAAAAAAAATTTTATAAAGCAAAAATATCGAAAGGGAATCTTTTTTTTTAAAAAGGGAATCTTTTCGACCATTTTCTTCTTTTTGATTCCGCATCACATTTGGAGCGTAAACGCGTCGTACACATGAAATTCAATGCAAATAAAGCTATTGAAACGCACCTCTCCCCCCCAATTTTTGGTTCAAAAAATTTTATCAAGCATAACATCGAAAGGAATCTTTTTTTTTAAAAGGGAATCTTTTTGAGCATTTTCTTCTCTTTTTGATTTCGGGACCGTTCAAAGAAATTTTAAATCAAGCTATTGAACATCGAAAGGGTTCAAAAAATTTTTCAAGAAAACATCGAAAGGGAATCTTTTTGAAAAAGGGAATCTTTTCGACCGTTTCTTCAATTTTGATTTCGCATCACATTTGGAGCGTAAACGTCTCGGTATACATAAAATTCAATGCAAATCATGCTATTGAACGCACTTATCCCCCACGATTTTTTGGTTCAAAAAATTTTATAAAGCAAAACATCGAAAGGGAATCTTTTTTTAAAAAGGCAATCTTTTCGACCTTTTTCTTCAATTTGATTCCGCATCACATTTGGAGCGTAAAACGTCTCGTACACACATGAAATTCAATGCAAATAAAGCTATTGAACGCACCTCTCCCCCCCATTTTTTGGTTCAAAAAATTTTATCAAGCATAACATCGAAAAGGAATCTTTTTTTTGAAAAAGGGAATCTTTTTCGACCCGTTTCTTCTTTTTTTATTTCGCATCACATTTGGACCGTAAACGTCTCGTATAAATGAAATTCAATGCAAATCAAGCTATTGAACGCACTTATCCCCCCCGATTTTTTTTAGTTCAAAAAATTTTATAAAGCAAAACATCGAAAAGGGAATCTTTTTTTTTAAAAGGGAATCTTTTTCGACCATTTTTTTTCTCTTTTGATTCCGCATCACATTTGGAGCGTAAACGTCTCGTACACATGAAATTCAATGCAAATAAAGCTATTGAACGCACCTCTCCCCCAATTTTTGGTTCAAAAAATTTTATCAAGCATAACATCGAAAAGGAATCTTTTTGGAAAAAGGGAATCTTTTTCGACCCGTTTCTTCTTTTTTGATTTCCCATCACATTTGGACCGTAAACGTCTCGTATACATGAAATTCAATTACAAATCAAGCTATTGAACGCACTTATCCCCTACGATTTTTTGTTTCAAAAATTTTATAAAACAAAATCGAAAGGGAATCTTTTTTAAAAAGGGAATCTTTTTCGACCATTTTCTTCTTTTTGATTCCGCATCACATTTGGAGCGTGAACGTCTCGTACACATGAAATTCAATGCAAATAAAGCTATTGAACGCACCTCTCCCCCAATTTTTGGTTCAAAAAATTTTATCAAGCAAACATCGAAAGGAATCTTTTTTTAAAAGGGAATCTTTTTGAGCATTTTTTTCTTTTGATTTTGATCACATTTGGACGGTTCAAAAATTCAATTTATTGATCAATTTTTTGGTTCAAAAAATTTTATAAAGCAAAACATCGAAAGGGAATCTTTTTTAAAAAGGGAATCTTTTTCGACCCGTTTCTTCTGTTTTGATTTCGCATCACATTTGGAGCGTAAACGTCTCGTATACATGAAATTCAATGCAAATCAAGCTATTAGAACGCACTTATCCCCCACGATTTTTTGATTCAAAAAATTTTATAAAGCAAAACATCGAAAGGGAATCTTTTTTTCAAAAGGGAATCTTTTCGACCATTTTCTTCTTTTTTGATTTCGCATCACATTTGGAGCGTAAACGTCTCGTATACATGAAATTCAATGTAAATAAAGCTATTGAACGCACCTCTCCCCCAAATTTTTTTGGTTCAAAAAATTTTATCAAGCATAACATCGAAAGGGAATCTTTTTTTTAAAAGGGAATCTTTTTCGACCCGATTTTTCTTTTTTTTGATTTCGCATCACATTTGGAGCGTAAACGTCTCGTATACATGAAATTCAATGCAAATCAAGCTATTAGAACGCATTTATCCCCCACGATTTTTTGGTTCAAAAAATTTTATAAAGCAAAACATCGAAAGGGAATCTTTTTTTTAAAAGGGAATCTTTTCAACCATTTTCTTCTTTTTTTGATTTCGCATCACATTTGGAGCGTAAACGTCTCGTATACATGAAATTCAATGCAAATAAAGCTATTGAACGCACCTCTCCCCCCCCATTTTTTTGGTTCAAAAAATTTTATCAAGCAAAACATCGAAAGGGAATCTTTTTTTTTTCAAAAGGAATCTTTTCGACCCGTTTTTCTTTTTTTTTGATTTCGCATCACATTTGGACCGTAAACGTCTCCTACATGAAATTCAATGCAAATCAAGCTATTGAACGCACCTATCCCCCCAATTTTTTGGTTCAAAAAATTTTATAAAACAAAACATCGAAAGGGAATCTTTTTTTTAAAAAGGGAATCTTTTTCGACCATTTTCTTCTTTTTTTTGATTTCCCATCACATTTGGAGCGTAAACGTCTCGTATACATGAAATTCAATGCAAATAAAGCTATTGGAACGCACCTCTCCCCCACGATTTTTTGGTTCAAAAAATTTTAGAAAGCAAAACATCGAAAGGGAATCTTTTTTTTTAAAAAGGGAATCTTTTTCGACCCATTTCTTCTTTTTTTGATTTCGCATCACATTTGGACCGTAAACGTCTCGTACACATGAAATTCAATGCAAATAAAGCTATTGAACGCACTTCTCCCCCAATTTTTTTTGGTTCAAAAAATTTTATAAAGCAAAACATCGAAAGGGAATCTTTTTTTAAAAAGGGAATCTTTTCGACCGTTTTTCTTCTATTTTGATTTCGCATCACATTTGGAGGGTAAACGTCTCGTATACATGAAATTCAATGCAAATCAAGCTATTGAACGCACTTATCCCCCACGATTTTTTGTTCAAAAAATTTTATAAAGCAAAACATCGAAAGGGAATCTTTTTTTAAAAAGGGAATCTTTTTCGACCATTTTCTTCTTTTTTTATTTCGCATCACATTTGGAGCGTAAACGTCTCGTATACATGAAATTCAATGCAAATAAAGCTATTGAACGCACCTCTCCCCCCAATTTTTGGTTCAAAAAATTTTATAAAGCAAAACATCGAAAGGGAATCTTTTTTGAAAAAAGGGAATCTTTTCGACCCATTTCTTCTTTTTTTGATTTCGCATCACATTTGGAGCGTAAACGTCTCGTATACATGAAATTCAATGCAAATCAAGCTATTGGAACGCACTTATCCCCCACGATTTTTTGGTTCAAAAATTTTATAAAGCAAAACATCGAAAGGGAATCTTTTTTTAAAAAGGGAATCTTTTCGACCATTTTCTTCTCTTTTGATTTCGCATCACATTTGGAGCGTAAACGTCTCGTATACATGAAATTCAATGCAAATCAAGCTATTGAACGCACCTCTCCCCCACAATTTTTTTGTTCAAAAAATTTTATCAAGCAAAACATCGAAAGGGAATCTTTTTGGAAAAAGGAATCTTTTTCGACCCGTTTCTTCTTTTTTTTTGATTTCGCATCACATTTGGAGCGTAAACGTCTCAGAGATGAAATTCAATGCAAATCAAGCTATTGAACGCACTTATCCCCCACGATTTTTTGGTTCAAAAAATTTTATAAAGCAAAACATCGAAAGGGAATCTTTTTTTAAAAAGGGAATCTTTTCGACCATTTTCTTCTCTTTTGATTTCGCATCACATTTGGAGCGTAAACGTCTCGTATACATGAAATTCAATGCAAATCAAGCTATTGAACGCACCTCTCCCCCCCAATTTTTTGGTTCAAAAAATTTTATCAAGCATAACATCGAAAGGGAATCTTTTTGGAAAAAGGGAATCTTTTTCGACCCGTTTCTTCTTTTTTGATTTCGCATCACATTTGGACCGTAAACGCCTCTCATATACATGAAATTCAATGCAAATCAAGCTATTGAACGCACTTTATCCCCCCAATTTTTTGGTTCAAAAATTTTTATAAAACAAAACATCGAAAGGGAATCTTTTTTTTAAAAAAGGGAATCTTTTCGACCATTTTCTTATCTTTTGATTTCGCATCACATTTGGAGCGTAAACGTCTCGTAAACATGAAATTCAATGCAAATCAAGCTATTGAACGCACCTCTCCCCCACAATTTTTTGGTTCAAAAAATTTTATCAAGCATAACATCGAAAGGGAATCTTTTTGGAAAAAGGGAATCTTTTCGACCCGTTTTCTTCTTTTTTTTGATTTCGCATCACATTTGGATCGTAAACGTCTCGTATACATGAAATTCAATGCAAATCAAGCTATTGGAACGCACTTATCCCCCGCGATTTTTTGGTTCAAAAAATTTTATAAAGCAAAACATCGAAAGGGAATCTTTTTTTTTTAAAAGGAATCTTTTCGACCATTTTTCTTCTTTTTTTTCATTCCGCATCACATTTGGAGCGTAAACGTCTCGTACACATGAAATTCAATGCAAATAAAGCTATTGAACGCACCTCTCCCCCAAATTTTTTGGTTCAAAAATTTTATCAAGCAAAACATCGAAAGGGAATCTTTTTTTAAAAAGGGAATCTTTTCGACCCGTTTCTTTTTTTTGATTTCGCATCACATTTGGAGCGTAAACGTCTCGTATACATGAAATTCAATGCAAATCAAGCTATTAGAACGCACTTATCCCCCACGATTTTTTGGCAGAAAAAATTTCATAGAGCAAAACATCGAAAGGGAATCTTTTTTTTAAAAAGGGAATCTTTTCGACCCGTTTCTTTCTTTTTGATTTCGCATCACATTTGGAGCGTAAACGTCTAAAATTCATACAAATCAATTCAATGCAAATAAAGCTTTGGAAAAATTTTATAAAGCAAAACATCGAAAGGGAATTTTTTTTCCCCCCTTTTCGAATTTTTTTTGTTCAAAAAACCCAAAATATCAATTAAAAACATCGAAAGGGAATCTTTTTTTTTTTCAAAAAATCTTTTTCGAACATAAATTTTTGACTTTTTTTCTTTTTTTTTCGCATCACATTTGGAATAAATAACGTCATTAACATGAAATTCAATGCAAATAAAGCTATTGAACGCACTTATCCCCCCACGATTTTTTGGTTCAAAAATTTTTATAAAGCAAAACATCGAAAAATACGGAATCTTTTTGTCTAATCTTTTTCGACCATTTTCTTCTTTTTGATTTTCTCCGCATCACATTTGGAGCGTAAACGTCTATGTAATAACCACATGAAATTCAATGCAAATAAAGCTATTGAACGCACTTATCCCCCCAATTTTTTTTGGTTCAAAAATTTTATAAAAAAAAAACATCGAAAAGGGAATCTTTTTTTAAAAAGGAATCTTTTTCGACCATTTTTCTTCTTTTTTGATTTCGCATCACATTTGGAGCGTAAACGCCTCGTACACATGATGAAATTCAATGCAAATAAAGCTATTGGAACGCACACTTCCCCCCAATTTTTTTTTTCAAAAAATTTTATCAAAGCAAAACATCGAAAATTCAATCTTTTTTTTAAAAGGGAATCTTTTTCGACCATTTTCTTCTTTTTTGATTTCGCATCATCATTTGGAGCGTAAACGTCTCAGATACATGAAATTCAATGCAAATAAAGCTATTGAACGCACCTTATCCCCCAATTTTTGGTTCAAAAATTTTTAAAAAGCAAAACATCGAAAAGGGAATCTTTTTTTCTAAAAGGGAATCTTTTCGACCATTTTCTTCTTTTTTGATTTCGCATCACATTTGGACGTAAAGCGTCTCGTATACATGAAATTCAATGCAAATAAAGCTATTGAACGCACCTTATCCCCCACGATTTTTTGGTTCAAAAAATTTTATAAAGCAAAACATCGAAAGGGAATCTTTTTTTAAAAAGGGAATCTTTTCGACCATTTTCTTCTTTTTTGATTTCGCATCACATTTGGAGCGTAAAAAAAATCTCGTATACATGAAATTCAATGCAAATAAAGCTATTGCAACGCACTTATCCCCCACGATTTTTTGGTTCAAAAAATTTTATAAAGCAAAACATCGAAAGGGAATCTTTTTTTAAAAAAGGGAATCTTTTCGACCATTTTCTTCTTTTTTGATTTCGCATCACATTTGGAGCGTAAACGTCTCGTATACATGAAATTCAATGCAAATAAAGCTATTGAACGCACTTATCCCCCAAATTTTTGTCGTTCAAAAAAAATTTTATAAAGGAAAACATCGAAAGGGAATCTTTTTTTAAAAGGGAATCTTTTCGACCATTTTCTTCTTTTTTGATTTCGCATCACATTTGGAGCGTAAACGTCTCGTATACATGAAATTCAATGCAAATAAAGCTATTGGAACGCACTTATCCCCCACGATTTTTTGGTTCAAAAAATTTTATAAAGCAAAACATCGAAAGGGAATCTTTTTTTTTAAAAGGGAATCTTTTCGACCATTTTCTTCTTTTTTGATTTCGCATCACATTTGGAGCGTAAACGTCTCGTATACATGAAATTCAATGCAAATAAAGCTATTGGAACACACCTCTCCCCCACGATTTTTTGGTTCAAAAATTTTATCAAATAAAACATCGAAAGGGAATCTTTTTTTTTTTAAAGGGAATCTTTTCGACCATTTTCTTCTTTTTTTTATTTCGCATCACATTTGGAGCGTAAACGTCTCGTGATACATGAAATTCAATGCAAATAAAGCTATTGAACGCACTTATCCCCCCAATTTTTTGGTTCAAAAAATTTTATAAAAAAAACATCGAAAGGGAATCTTTTTTGGAAAAAGAATCTTTTTTTCAACCATTTCTTCTTTTTGATTTCGCATCACATTTGGACCGTCAAAACCGACTTATATACATGAAATTCAATGCAAATTAAGCTATTGAACGCACCTATATCCCCAAATTTTTTTTTTCAAAAAAAATAAAAAAAACATCGAAGGGAATCTTTTTTTAAAAATTTGGAATCTTTTCGACCATTTTCTTCTTTTTTGATTTCGCATCACATTTGGACCGTAAACGTCTCCGAATTTATTTCATTCAATGCAAATCAAGCTATTGGAACGCAAATATCCCCCCAATTTTTTTTTTCAAAAAAAATTTTATAAAGCAAAACATCGAAAGGGAATCTTTTTTTTAAAAAGGGAATCTTTTCGACCATTTTCTTCTTTTTTGATTTCCGCATCACATTTGGACCGTAAAACGTCTCATAACATGAAAATTCAATGCAAATCAAGCTATTGGAACGCACCTATCCCCCCCGATTTTTTGGTTTAAAAAAATTTTATAAAAAGCAAAACATCGAAAGGGAATCTTTTTTTTTTTAAAAGGAAATCTTTTCGACCAATTTTTATTTTTTTGATTTTGCATCACATTTGGAGCGTAAACGTCTAGTATACATGAAATTTAATGCAAATCAAGCTATTGGACGCACCTTATCCCCCTTCTTTTTTGGTTCAAAAAAATTTTATAAAGCAAAATATCGAAAGGGAACTTTTTAAAAAGGGGAATTTTTTCGACCATTTTTTCTTCTTTTTTTGATTTTGCATCACATTTGGAGCGTAAACGTCTCGTATAGATGAAATTCAATGCAAATCAAGCTATTGAACGCATCTCTTCCCCCGATTTTTTAGTTCAAAAAATTTTATAAAAAAAACATTAAAATGGAATCTTTTTTTTTTAAAAGGGAATCTTTTTCGACCATTTTCTTCTTTTTTGATTTCGCATCACATTTGGAGCGTAAATATCTTGTATACATGAAATTCAATGCAAATCAAAGTATTGAAACGCACTTATCCCCACGATTTTTTGGTTCAAAAAATTTTATAAAGCAAAACATCGAAAGGGAATCTTTTTTTAAAAAGGCAATCTTTTCGACCTTTTTCTTCAATTTTGATTTCGCATCACATTTGGAGCGTAAACGTCTCGTATACATAAAATTCAATGCAAATAAAGCTATTGAACGCACCTCTCCCCCCAATTTTTTTGGTTCAAAAATTTTATCAAAGAAAACATCGAAAGGGAATCTTTTTGGAAAAAGGGAATCTTTTTCGACCCGTTTCTTCTTTTTTTGATTTCGCATCACATTTGGACCGTAAAACGTCTCGTATACATGAAATTCAATGCAAATCAAGCTATTGAACGCATTTATCCCCCCCCCGATTTTTTGGTTCAAAAATTTTATAAAAAGCAAAACATCGAAAGGGAATCTTTTTTAAAAAGGGAATCTTTTTCGACCATTTTCTTCTCTTTTGATTTCGCATCACATTTGGAGCGTAAACGTCTCTGTACACATAAAATTCAATGCAAATAAAGCTATTGAACGCATCTCTCCCCCCCAATTTTTGGTTCAAAAAATTTTATCCAGAATAACATCGAAAGGGAATCTTTTTTGAAAAAGGGAATCTTTTCGACCCGTTTCTTTCTTTTTGATTTCGCATCACATTTGGAGCGTAAACGTCTCGTATACATGAAATTCAATGCAAATCAAGCTATTAGAACGCATTTATCCCCCACGATTTTTTGGTTCAAAAAATTTTATAAAGCAAAACATCGAAAAGGGAATCTTTTTTTAAAAAGGGAATCTTTTCGACCATTTTCTTCTATTTTGATTTCGCATCACATTTGGAGCGTAAACGTCTCGTATACATAAAATTCAATGCAAATAAAGCTATTGAACGCATCTCCCCCCCCAATTTTTGGTTCAAAAAATTTTATAAAGCAAAACATCGAAAGGGAATCTTTTTTTAAAAAGGGAATCTTTTCGACCCGTTTCTTCTTTTTTTTGATTTCGCATCACATTTGGATCGTAAACGTCTCGTATACATGAAATTCAATGCAAATCAAGCTATTGGAACGCACTTATCCCCCCCGATTTTTGGTTCAAAAAATTTTATAAAACAAAACATCGAAAGGGAATCTTTTTTAAAAAGGGAATCTTTTTGACCATTTTCTTCTTTTTTGATTTCGCATCACATTTGGAGCGTAAACGTCTCGTATACATGAAATTCAATGCAAATCAAGCTATTGAACGCACTTATCCCCCACGATTTTTTGGTTCAAAAAATTTTATAAAGCAAAACATCGAAAGGGAATCTTTTTTTAAAAAAGGGATCTTTTTTCGACCATTTTCTTCTTTTTGATTCCGCATCACATTTGGAGCGTAAAACGTCTCGTACACATGAAATTCAATGCAAATAAAGCTATTGAACGCACCTCTCCCCCAATTTTTTGGTTCAAAAAATTTTATAAAGCAAAACATCGAAAGGGAATCTTTTTTAAAAAGGGAATCTTTTCGACCCGTTTCTTTTTTTTGATTTCGCATCACATTTGGAGCGTAAACGTCTCGTATACATGAAATTCAATGCAAATCAAGCTATTGGAACGCACCTATCCCCCACGATTTTTTTTGTTCAAAAAATTTTATAAAGCAAAACATCGAAAAGGGAATCTTTTTTAAAAAAAGGAATCTTTTCGACCATTTTCTTCTTTTTGATTTCGCATCACATTTGGAGCGTAAACGTCTCGTATACATGAAATTCAATGCAAATAAAGCTATTGAACGCACCTTCGCCCAAATTTTTCTGGTTCAAAAAATTTTATCAAGCATAAACATCGAAAGGGAATCTTTTTTTTTTTAAAAAGGGAATCTTTTTCGACCATTTTCTTCTTTTTTGATTTCGCATCACATTTGGACCGTAAACGTCTCAGACACACATGAAATTCAATGCAAATAAAACTATTGAACGCACTTATCCCCCCAATTTTTTTTGTTCAAAAAATTTTATCAAGCAAAACATCGAAAGGGAATCTTTTTTTAAAAAGGAATCTTTTTCGACCATTTTCTTCTTTTTTTTGATTTCGCATCACATTTGGAGCGTAAACGTCTCGTACACATGAAATTCAATGCAAATAAAACTATTGAACGCACCTCTCCCCCCAATTTTTTTTGGTTCAAAAATTTTATAAAGCAAAACATCGAAAGGGAATCTTTTTTTTAAAAGGGAATCTTTTCGACCATTTTCTTCTCTTTTTGATTTCGCATCACATTTGGAGCGTAAACGTCTCGTATACATGAAATTCAATGCAAATAAAGCTATTGAACGCACCTCTCCCCCACAATTTTTTGGTTCAAAAAATTTTATCAAGCATAACATCAAAAGGGAATCTTTTTTGAAAAAGGGAATCTTTTTCGACCCGTTTCTTCTTTTTTTTTGATTTCGCATCACATTTGGACCGTAAACGTCTCGTATACATGAAATTCAATGCAAATGCAAATTGAATTGAACGCACTTATCCCCCCCATTTTTTTTGGTTCAAAAAAAAATTTATAAAGCAAAAACATCGAAAGGGAATCTTTTTTAAAAAGGGAATCTTTTCGACCATTTTCTTCTTTTTTGATTTCGCATCACATTTGGAGCGTAAACGTCTCGTATACATGAAATTCAATGCAAATAAAGCTATTGGACGAACCTCTCCCCCACAATTTTTGGTTCAAAAAATTTTATAAAGCAAAACATCGAAAGGGAATCTTTTTTTAAAAAGGGAATCTTTTCGACCGTTTTCTTCTTTTTTGATTTCGCATCACATTTGGAGCGTAAACGTCTCGTATACATGAAATTCAATGCAAATCAAGCTATTGAACGCACTTATCCCCCACGATTTTTTGGTTCAAAAAAATTTTATAAAGCAAAACATCGAAAGGGAATCTTTTTTTAAAAGGGAATCTTTTTCGACCATTTTCTTCTTTTTTTGATTTCGCATCACATTTGGAGCGTAAACGTCTCGTACACATGAAATTCAATGCAAATAAAGCTATTGAACGCACCTCTCCCCCCAATTTTTGGTTCAAAAAATTTTATCAAGCAAAACATCGAAAGGAATCTTTTTTGAAAAAGGGAATCTTTTCGACCCGTTTCTTCTTTTTTTTGATTTCGCATCACATTTGGACCGTAAACGTCTCTGTATACATGAAATTCAATGCAAATCAAGCTATTGAACGCACTTATCCCCCCCCGATTTTTTGTTCAAAAAAAATTTTATAAAAAAAACATCGAAAGGGAATCTTTTTTTTTTTAAAAGGAATCTTTTCGACCATTTTTTTCTTTTTTGATTTCGCATCACATTTGGAGCGTAAACGTCTCGTACACATGAAATTCAATGCAAATAAAGCTATTGAACGCACCTCTCCCCCCCAATTTTTGTTCAAAAAATTTTATCAAGCAAACATCGAAAGGGAATCTTTTTTTAAAAAGGGAAATCTTTTCGACCCGTTTCTTCTTTTTTTTTTTGATTTCGCATCACATTTGGACCGTAAACGTCTCGTAGAGATGAAATTCAATGCAAATCAAGCTATTGAACGCACTTATCCCCCCGATTTTTTTTAGTTCAAAAAAATTTTTATAAAGCAAAACATCGAAAGGGAATCTTTTTTTTTTAAAGGGAATCTTTTCGACCATTTTTTTCTTTTTTTTTTTTGATTTCGCATCACATTTGGAGCGTAAAGGTCTCGTACACATGAAATTCAATGCAAATAAAGCTATTGAACACACCTCTCCCCCCCAATTTTTGGTTCAAAAAATTTTATCAAGTGTAACATCGAAAGGGAATCTTTTTGAAAAAAGGGAATCTTTTTCGACCCGTTTCTTCTTTTTTTTTGATTTCGCATCACATTTGGACCTTAAACGTCTCGAGACACATGAAATTCAATGCAAATCAAGCTATTGAACGCACTTATCCCCCCACGATTTTTTGGTTCAAAAAATTTTATAAAGCAAAACATCGAAAGGGAATCTTTTTTTAAAAAGGGAATCTTTTTCGACCATTTTCTTCTTTTTTTTGATTTCGCATCACATTTGGAGCGTAAAGATCTCGTACACATGAAATTCAATGCAAATAAAGCTATTGAACGCACCTCTCCCCCCCAAATTTTTTGGTTCAAAAAATTTTATCAAGCATAAATCGAAAAGGGAATCTTTTTGGAAAAAGGGAATCTTTTTCGACCCATTTTCTTCTTTTTTTGATTTCGCATCACATTTGGACCGTAAACGTCTCTATACATGAAATTCAATGCAAATCAAGCTATTGAACGCACTTATCCCCCCCACGATTTTTTGGTTCAAAAATTTTTAAAAAGCAAAACATCGAAAGGGAATCTTTTTTAAAAAGGGAATCTTTTCGACCATTTTCTTCTTTTTGATTTCGCATCACATTTGGAGCGTAAACGCGTCTCGTACACATGAAATTCAATGCAAATAAAGCTATTGAACGCACCTCTCCCCCAATTTTTTTGGTTCAAAAAATTTTATCAAGCATAACATCGAAAGGGAATCTTTTTGGAAAAAGGGAATCTTTTTCGACCCGTTTCTTCTTTTTTTGATTTCGCATCACATTTGGACCGTAAACGTCCTCGTATACATGAAATTCAATGCAAATCAAGCTATTGAACGCACTTATCCCCCACGATTTTTTAGTTCAAAAAAAATTTATAAAGCAAAACATCGAAAGGGAATCTTTTTAAAAGGGGAATCTTTTCGACCATTTTCTTCTCTTTTTGATTTCGCATCACATTTGGAGCGTAAACGTCTCGTACACATGAAATTCAATGCAAATAAAGCTATTGAACGCACCTCTCCCCCCCAATTTTTGGTTCAAAAATTTTATCAAGCATAACATCGAAAGGAATCTTTTTTTTAAAAAGGGAATCTTTTTCGACCCGTTTCATCTTTTTTGATTTCTCATCACATTTGGAACGTAAACGTCTCGTATACATGAAATTCAATGCAAATCAAGCTATTGAACGCACTTATCCCCCCACGATTTTTTAGTTCAAAAAAAAATTTTATAAAAAAAACATCGAAAGGGAATCTTTTTTTAAAAAAGGAATCATTTTGACCATTTTCTTCTTTGTTGATTTCGCATCACATTTCGAGCGTAAACGTCTCCTATATATGAAATTCAATGCAAATAAAGCTATTGAACGCACCTCTCCCCCCATTTTTTTGTTCAAAAAAATTTTGTAAAGCAAAACATCGAAAGGGAATCTTTTTTGAAAAAGGGAATCTTTTCGACCCGTTTCTTTTTTTTTGATTTCGCATCACATTTGGAGCGTAAACGTCTCGTATACATGAAATTCAATGCAAATCAAGCTATTAGAACGCACTTATCCCCCACGATTTTTTGGTTCAAAAATTTTATAAAGCAAAACATCGAAAGGGAATCTTTTTTTAAAAGGGAATCTTTTCGACCATTTTTTTCTTTTTTGATTTCGCATCACATTTGGAGCGTAAAGGTCTCGTATACATGAAATTCAATGCAAATAAAGCTATTGGAACGCACCTCTCCCCCAATTTTTGGTTCAAAAAATTTTATCAAGCATAACATCGAAAGGAATCTTTTTTTGAAAAGGAGAATCTTTTCGACCCGTTTTTCTTTTTTTTGATTTCGCATCACATTTGGAGCGTAAACGTCTCGTATACATGAAATTCAATGCAAATCAAGCTATTAGAACGCACTTATCCCCCACGATTTTTTGAGTTCAAAAAATTTTATAAAGCAAAACATCGAAAGGGAATCTTTTTTTAAAAAGGGAATCTTTTCGATCATTTTTTTTTTTTTTGATTTCGCATCACATTTGGAGCGTAAAAGGTCTCGTACACATGAAATTCAATGCAAATAAAGCTATTGAACACACCTCTCCCCCAATTTTTTGGTTCAAAAAATTTTATCAAGTGTAACATCGAAAGGGAATCTTTTTGGAAAAAGGGAATCTTTTTCGACCCGTTTCTTCTTTTTTTTTTTTTTGATTTCGCATCACATTTGGACCTTAAACGTCTCGGAGACATGAAATTCAATGCAAATCAAGCTATTGGAACGCACTTATCCCCCCACGATTTTTTGGTTCAAAAAATTTTATAAAGCAAAACATCGAAAGGGAATCTTTTTTTAAAAAGGGAATCTTTTCGACCATTTTCTTCTTTTTGATTTCGCATCACATTTGGAGCGTAAACGTCTCGTATACATGAAATTCAATGCAAATAAAGCTATTGAACGCACCTCTCCCCCCCAAATTTTTTAGTTCAAAAAATTTTATCAAGCATAACATCGAAAAGGGAATCTTTTTGGAAAAAGGGAATCTTTTTCGACCCATTTCTTCTTTTTTTGATTTCGCATCACATTTGGACCGTAAACGTCTCAGTAGACATGAAATTCAATGCAAATCAAGCTATTGAACGCATTTATCCCCCACGATTTTTGGTTCAAAAATTTTATAAAAGCAAAACATCGAAAGGGAATCTTTTTTTTAAAGGGAATCTTTTTCGACCATTTTCTTTCTCTTTTGATTTCGCATCACATTTGGAGCGTAAAACGTCTCGTACACATGAAATTCAATGCAAATAAAGCTATTGAACGCATCTCTCCCCCAATTTTTGGTTCAAAAATTTTATCAAGCATAACATTGAAAGGGAATCTTTTTTTGAAAAGGGAATCTTTTTCGACCCGTTTCTTCTTTTTTTTTTGATTTCGCATCACATTTGGACCTTAAACGTCTCGTAAACATGAAATTCAATGCAAATCATGTTATTGGAACGCAATTATCCCCCACGATTTTTTGGTTCAAAAAATTTTATAAAGCAAAACATCGAAAGGGAATCTTTTTAAAAAGGGATCTTTTCGACCATTTTCTTCTCTTTTGATTTCGCATCACATTTGGAGCGTAAACATCTCGTATACATGAAATTCAATGCAAATAAAGCTATTGAACGCATCTCTCCCCCCAATTTTTGGTTCAAAAAATTTTATCAAGCATAACATTGAAAGGGAATCTTTTTGAAAAAGGGAATCTTTTCGACCCGTTTCTTTTTTTTTGATTTCGCATCACATTTGGAGCGTAAACGTCTCGTATACATGAAATTCAATGCAAATCAAGCTATTAGAACGCACTTATCCCCCACGATTTTTTGGTTCAAAAAATTTTATAAAACAAAACATCGAAAGGGAATCTTTTTTTTAAAAAGGGAATCTTTTCGACCATTTTCTTCTTTTTTGATTTCGCATCACATTTGGAGCGTAAACGTCTCGTATACATGAAATTCAATGCAAATAAAGCTATTGGAACACACCTCTCCCCCACGATTTTTTGGTTCAAAAAATTTTATAAAGCAAAACATCGAAAGGGAATCTTTTTTTAAAAACGGAATCTTTTCGACCCGTTTCTTCTTTTTTTTTGATTTCGCATCACATTTGGAGCGTAAACGTCTCGTATACATGAAATTCAATGCAAATCAAGCTATTGAACGCACTTATCCCCCCCCCGTTTTTTGTTCAAAAAATTTTATCAAGCATAACATCGAAAAAAGGAATCGTTGTTTAAAAAGGAAATCTTTTCGACCATTTTCTTTTGTTTTAATTTTGCATCACATTGGGAGGCTTTTGCTTCAGCATCTCATTTGGAGCGTAAACGTCTCCTATACTTGAAATTAAATTCAAATCAAGCTATTGGAACGCACTTATCCCCCACGATTTTTTGTATCAAAAATTTTATAAAGCAAAACATCGAAAGGGAATCTTTTTTTAAAAAGGGAATCTTTTCGACCATTTTCTTCTTTTTTGATTTCGCATCACATTTGGAGCGTAAACGTCTCGTATAAATGAAATTCAATGCGGATCAAGCTATTGAACGCACCTATCCCTCACTTTTTTTGGGTTCAAAAATTTTTTAAAGTAAAACATCGAAAGGAATTTTTTTTTTTAAAGGGAATCTTTTCTACCATTTCCATATTTTTTCATTTTGCATCACATTTGGAGCGTAAACGCGTCTAGTATACATAAAATTTATTGCAAATCAAGCTTTTGAACGCACCTATCCCTCACTTTTTCTGGTTCAAAAATTTTATAAAAAGAAAAATATCGAAAAGGAATCTTTTTTTAAAAAAAGGGAATCTTTTTCGGCCATTTTCTTCTTTTTTTGATTTAGCATCACATTTGGAGCGTAAACGTCTCATGTAGATGAAATTAAATGCAAATAAAGTTATCGGAGCGCACCTCTTCCCCACGTTTTTCTGGTCCAAAAATTTTATAAAAAAAAACAATCGAAAGGGAATCTTTTTTTTTTGAAGGGAATCTTCTCGACCATGTTTTTTTTTTTTTTTTTCGCTTCACATTTTGAGCGTGAACAGCTCTTATACACGAAATTAAATGCACATCATGCTATTGAACGCACATGTTTCCCCCCGATTTCCAGTTCAAAAAATTTTATAAAAAAACATCGAACGGGAATCTTTTTTTTTTTTAAGGGAATCTTTTCGACCGGTTTCTTTTTTTTTTTTTTCGCATCACATTTGGAGCGTAAACGTCTCCTATACATGAAATTCAATGCAAATCAAGCTATTGAACGATCTATGCCTTTACGTTTTTTGATTCAAAAATTTTCATAAAGCAAAACGTGGAAAGGGAATCTTTTTTTAAAAAGGGAATCTTTTCGACCATTTTCTTATTTTTTCAATTCGCATCACAATTAGACCGTAAACGTTTAGTATACATGAAATTCAATGCAAATCAAGCTATTGAACGCACCTATTCCTCACTTTTTTTGGTTCAATAAATTTTATAAAACAAAATATCGAAGGAATCTTTTTTGAAAAAGGGAATCTTTTCGACCATTTTCTTCTTTTTTTGATGTCGCATCATATTTAGAGCGTAAATGTCTCGTATACATTAAATTCAATGCAAATCAAGCTATTGGAACACACTTATCTTATCCCCGCGTTTTTTTTGGTTCAAAAAATTTAATAAAGCAAAACATAGAAAGGGAATCTTTTTGAAACAGGAAATTTTTCTATCATTTTCTTATTTTTTCATTTTGCATCACATTTGGAGTGTAAACGTCTAGTATACATGAAATTCAATGCAAATCAAGCTATTGAACGCACCTATCCCTCACTTTTTTTTTTTGGTTCAAAAAAATTTTATAAACCAAAATATCATAGGGAATCTTTTTTAAAAAAAAAGTTAATCTTTTCGACCATTTTCTTCTTTTTTTAATTTCGCATCACATTTGGAGCGTAAACGTCTCGTATAAATAAAATTAAATGCAAATCAAGCTATCGGAACGCACCTATTCCCAACGTTTTTCTGGTTCAAAAATTTTATAAAAAAACAAATTGAAAGGGAATCTTTTTTGAAAAAGGGAATCTTTTCAACCGTTTATTTCATTTTCATTTCGCTTCACATTTTGAGCGTGAACATCTCCTATACGTGAAATTAAATACAAATCAAGCTATTGAACGCACCTTGTTCCCCCCGTTTTTTCTAGTTCAAAAAATTTTATAAAAAAAAAACATCGAAAAGGGAATTATTTTTTTTTTTTAAAGGGAATCTTTTTGACCAGTTTTTTTTTTTTTTATTTCGCATCACATTTGGAGGGTAAACGTCTCCTATACATGAAATTCATCGCAAATCAAGCTATTGAACGCACCTATCCCCCACGTTTTTTTGGTTCAAAAAATTTGATAAAGCAAAAAATATCGAAGGGAATCTTTTTTTTTGAAAAGGGAATCTTTTCAACCATTTTCTTATTTTTGCAGTTCGCATCACAATTGGACCGTAAACGTCTCGTGATATACATGAAATTCAATGCAAATCAAGCTATTGAAATGCACCTATCCGTCATTTTTTTATGGTTCAAAAAAATTTTTATAAAAGCAAAATATCTAAAGGGAATCTTTTTTAAAAAAGGAAATCTTTTGGACCATTTTCTTCTTTTTTAATTTCGCCTCACATTTGGAGCGTAAACGTCTTGTGTAGATGAAATTAAATGCAAATCAAGCTATTGGAACGCACAAGTTCCCAACGGTTTTTTGGTTCAAAAAATTTTATAAAAAAAACATTGAAAGGAAAATCTTTTTTGAAAAAGAGAATCTTTTTGACCATTTTCTTCTTTTTTGATTCGCGCATCACATTTGGAGCGTCAACATCTTGTATATATGAAATTCAATGCAAATCAAGCTATTGGAACGCACCTCTTCCCAACGCTTTTTTGGTTCAAAAATTTTAGCAAAAAAAAAATCCAAATTGAATCTTTTTTTTTACAAAAGGGAATCATTTCAACCATTTTCTTCCATTTTCATTTCGCTTCACATTTCGAAAGCGAACATCTCCTATACATTAAATTAAATGTAAATCAAGCTAATGCAACATACCTCTTCCCAACGTATTTCTAGTTCAAAAAATTTTATAAAAAAAAAAAAAGGAATCTTTTTTTTTTGAAAAGGGAATGTTTTCGACCAGTTTCTTCTTGTTTGATTTTGCATCACATTTGAAGCGTAAACGTCTCGTGATATATACATGAAATTCAATGAAAATCAAGCTATTGGAATGCACCTATCCCCCTCACGTTTTTCTGGTTCAAAAAATTTTATAAAACAAAACGTGGAAAGGGAATCTTTTTTGAAAAAGGGAATCTTGTCGATCATTTTCGTATTTTTTCAGTTCGCATCACAATTAGACAGTAAACGTCTAGTATAGATGAAATTCAACGCAAAATCAAGCTATTGGAACATATCTATCCTCCACGTTTTTCTGGTTCAAAAAATTTTATAAAGCAAAACATCGAAAGAGAATCTTTTTTGAAAAAGGGAATCTTTTCGATCATTTTCTTATTTTTTTCATTTTGCATCACATTTGGAGCGTAAACGTCTAGTATACATGAAATTCAATGCAAATCAAGCTATTGAACGCACCTATCCCTCACTTTTTTTTGGTTCAAAAAATTTTATAAAGCAAAATATCGAAAAGGAATCTTTTTAAAAAGAAAATCTTTTTTTTGGACTATTTCTTCTTTTTTTTTAAGTTCGCATCACAATTAGACCGTAAACGTCTAGTATACATGAAATGCAATGCAAATTAAGCAATGCGAATGCACCTATGCCTCACATTTTCCTGATTCAAAAAATTTTATAAAGCAAAACATCATAAGGGAATCTTTTTTAAAAAGGGAATCTTTTTCGACCAATTTCTTCATTTTTTATTTCGCATCACATTTGGAGCGTAAAACGTCTCGTATACATGAAATTGAATGCATATCAAGTTATTGGATCGCACCTATCCCCCACTTTTTCTGGTTCAAAAAATTTTTATAAAGCAAAACGTCGAAAGGAAATCTTTTTGAAAAAAGGAATCTTGTCAACCATTTCCTTATTTTTTTTTTTAGTTCGCATCACAATTAGACCGTAAACGTTTCCTATACATGAAATTCAATGTAAATCAAGCTACTGAACGCACCTATCCTCCACTTTTTTTTGTTCAAAAACTTTTATAAAGCAAAACATCAAAAGGGACTCTTTTTTTGAACAAGGGAATCTTTTCAACCAGTTTTTTTTTTTGATTTCGCATCAAAATTGGAGTGCAAACGTCCCCTATACATGAAATTCAATGCAAATCAAGCTATTAAAACGCACCTATCCCCCATGTATTTTTGGTTCAAAAAATTTTATAAAGCAAAATGTGGAAAGGGAATCTTTTTTGAAAAGGGGAATCTTGTCGACCATTTTCTTATTTTTTTAGTTCGCATCACAATTAGACAGTAAATGTCTCATATAAAGGAAATTCAATGCAAATCAATCTATTGGAACGCACCTATCCCTCACTTTTTTCTTGTTCAAAAAATTTTATAAAGCAAAATATCGAAAGGGAATCTTTTTTAAAAAAGGAAATCTTTTCGACCATTTTCTTCTTTTTTAATTTCGCATCACATTTCGAGCGCAAAAGCGTTTGGTATAGATGAAATTAAATGCAAATCAAGCTATCGGAGCGCATCTCTTCCCGATTTTTCTGGTTCAAAAAATTTATAAAAAAAAATGTGAAAAGGGAATCTTTTTTTAAAAGAGAATCTTTTCGACCAATTTCTTCTTTTTGATTTCGCATCATATTTGGAGCGTAAACGTTTCGTAAAAATGAAATTAAATGCAAATCAAGCTATTGAACGCACCTATCCCTCACTTCTTTTTGGTTCAAAAATTTTATAAGGCAAAATATCGAAAGGGAACTTTTTAAAAAGGGTATTTTTTCGACCATTTTCTTCTTTTTTTTTATTTTGCATCACATTTGGAGCACAAACGTCTGGTATAGATGAAATTAAATGCAAATCAAGCTATCGGAACGCATCTCTTCCCCCCGACGGTTTTCTAGTTCAAAAAATTTTATAAAAAAAAAAATTAAATGGAATCTTTTTTGAAAAAGGGAATCTTTTCAACCGTTTCTTCTTTTTTTTGATTTCGCATCACATTTGGAGCGTAAACATCTCGTATACATGAAATTCACCGCAAATCAAGCTATTGAACGATCTATCCCCCACATTTTTTCTGGTTCAAAAAATTTTAGGAAGCAAAACATCGAAAGGGAATCTTTTTGAAAAAGGGAATCTTTTCGATCATTGTCTTATTTTTTTCATTTTGCATCACATTTGGAGCGTAAACGTCTAGTATAGATGAAATTCAACGCAGATCAAGCTATTGGACGTATCTATCCTCCACGTTTTTTGGTTCAAAAAATTTTAGGAAGCAAAACGTCGGAAGGGAATCTTTTTGAAAAAGGGAATCTTTTCGATCATTTTCTTATTTTTTTTTCATTTTGCATCACATTTGGAGCGTAAACGTCTAGTATAGATGAAATTCAACGCAGATCAAGCTATTGGAACGATATCTATCCTCCACGTTTTTCTGGTTCAAAAAAATTTTAGGAAGCAAAACATCGAAAAAGGGAATCTTTTTTGAAAAAGAGAATCTTTTCGATCATTTTCTTATTTTTTCATTTTGCATCACATTTGGAGCGTAAACGTCTAGTATAGATGAAATTCAACGCAGATCAAGCTATTGAACGCAGCTATCCCTCACTTTTTTTTTTTGTTCAAAAAAAATTTATAAGGCAAAATATCGAAGGAATCTTTTTTTTTTGGAAAGGGAATCTTTTTCGTCCATTTTCTTCTTTTTTAATTTCGCATCACATTTGAAGCGTAAACATCTCGTATAGATGAAATTAAATGCAAATCAATCTATCGGAACGCACCTATTCCCAAAGTTTTTCTGGTTCAAAAATTTTATATAAAAAACATTGAAAGGGAATCTTTGTTTAAAAAGCGAAATCTTTTCGACCATGTTTTTCTTTTCTCATTTCGCTTCACATTTTGAGCGTGAACATCTCCTATATACGTGAAATTAAATGCAAATCAAGCTATTGGAAGCCACCTATCCCTCACTTTTTTTTTTGTTCAAAAAATTTTATAAGACAAAACATCGAAGGGAATCTTTTTATAAAAAGGGAATCTGTTCGACCCTTTTCTTATTTTTTTTTTTTTTGCATCACGTTTAGAGCGTAAACGTCTAATATGCATGAAATTCAATGCAAATCAAGCTATTGAACGCACCTATCCCTCCCTTTTTTTGGTTTAAAAAAAAATTTTATAAAGCAAAACATCGAAGGGAATCTTTTTGAAAAAGGAATCTTTTTCGACCATTTTTTATTTTTTCGTTTTGCATCACATTTGGAGCGTAAACGTCTAGTATACATGAAATTTAATACAAATCAAGCTATTGAACGCACCTATCCCTCACTTTTTTTGGTTCAAAAAAAATTTTATAAGGCAAAATATCGAAAGGAACTTTTTTAAAAGGGAATCTTTTTCGTCCATTTTCTTCTTTTTAATTTCGCATCACATTTGAAGCGTAAACATCTCGTATAGATGAAATTAAATGCAAATCAATCTATCGGAACGCACCTATTCCCAAAGTTTTTCTGGTTCAAAAAATTTTATATAAAAAAACATTGAAAGGGAATCTTTGTTTAAAAAAAAATCTTTTCGACCATGTTTTTCTTTTCTCATTTCGCTTCACATTTTGAGCGTGAACATCTCCTATACGTGAAATTAAATGCAAATCAAGCTATTGGAAGCCACCTATCCCTCACTTTTTTTTTTGTTCAAAAATTTTATAAAACAAAACATCGAAGGGAATCTTTTTATAAAAAGGGAATCTGTTCGACCCTTTTCTTATTTTTTTTCATTTTGCATCACGTTTAGAGCGTAAACGTCTAATATGCATGAAATTCAATGCAAATCAAGCTATTGAAACGCACCTATCCCTCCCTTTTTCTGGTTTAAAAAATTTTATAAAGCAAAACATCGAAAGGAATCTTTTTTGAAAAAGGGAATCTTTTCGACCATTTTTTATTTTTTTTGTTTTGCATCACATTTGAAGCGTAAACGTCTAGTATACATGAAATTTAATGCAAATCAAGCTTATTCAATGCACCCTTCCCTCACTTCTTTTCTGATTCAAAAAAATTTTATAAAGCAAAATATCGAACGGGAATCTTTTTCTGAAAAAGGGAATCCTTTTGGACCATTTTTCTTATTTTTTCAGTTTGCATCACAATTATGCTGTAAACGTCTCAGATACAAGAAATTCAATGCAAATCAAGCTATTGAACGCACCTATCCCTCACCTTTTTCTAGTTCAAAAATTTTTATAAAGCAAAATATCGAAAGGGAATCTTTTTTTTTAAAAGAGAATCTTTTCGACGATTTTTTTCATTTTTCATTTCGCTTCACATTTTAAGCGTAAACGTCTCGTATAGATGAAATTAAATGCAAATCAAGCCATCGAAATGCACCTCTTCCTAACGTTTTTCTGGTTCAAAAAATTTTATAAAAAAAAATCAAAAAAGGAAAATTTTTTGAAAAAGGGAATCTTTTCGACCAGTTTTTTTTTTTTTTTTTATTTCATCACTTTTGAAGCGTAAACGTCTCCTCTACATGAAATTCAATGAAAATCAAGCTATTAAAACGCACCTATCCCCCACGTTTTTTTTGTTTCAAAAATTTTTATAAAGCAAAACATCGAAAGGGAATCTTTTTTTTGAAAAAGGGAATCTTTTCGACCATTTTCTTATTTTTTTTTTCATTTTGCATCACGTTTGGAGCGTAAACGTCTAGTATACATGAAATTCATTGCAAATCAAGCTATTGAACGCACCTATCCCTCACTTCTTTTTTCTGGTTCAAAAACTTTTATAAAGAAAAAAATATCGAAGGGAATTTTTTTTTGAAAAGGCAATCTTTTTCGACCATTTCCTTATTTTTTCATTTGGCATCACATTTGGAGCATAAACGTCAGTATACATGAAATTCAATGCAAATCAAGCTATTGAACGCACCTATCCCTTTACTTTTTTTGGTTCAAAAAATTTTATAAAGTAAAATATTGAAGGGAATCTTTTTTAAAAAGGGAATCTTTTTCGACTATTTTCTTCTTTTTATTTCGCATCACATTTGGAGCGTAAACGTCTCCTAGACATGAAATTCAATAAAAATCAAGCTATTAGAACGCACCTATCCCTCACATTTTTCTGGTTCAAAAATTTTATGAAGCAAAACATCGAAGGGAATCTTTTTTTTGAAAAAGGGAATCTTTTCCACCATTTTTTTTTTTTTTCATTTTGCATCACGCTTTGGAGCGTAAACGTTTAGTATACGTGAAAATTAAATGCAAATCAAGCTATTGAACGCACCTATCCCTCACTTTTTTTTTGGTTCAAAAATTTTATAAAGTAAAATATCGAAAGGGAATCTTTTTTGAAAAAGAGAATCTGTTCGACCATTTTCTTTTTTTTTTTTTCATTTTTCATCACATTTGGAGCATAAACTTCTAGTATACATGAAATTCAATACAGATTAAGCTATTGAACGCACCTATCCCTCACTTCTAGTAAACTTCTTGTATAGATGAAATTAAATGCAACTCAAGCTATCGGAATGCACCTATTCCCAACGTTTTTCTAGTTCAAAAAATTTTATAAAAAAAAACATTGAAAGGGAATCTTTATTGAAAAAAGGGAATCTTTTTCGACCATTTTTTTTTTTTTTCATTTTCATTCACTTTTGAGCGTGAACATCTCCTATATATGAAATTAAATGCAAATCAAGTTATTGGAACGCACTTTTCCCTCACTTTTTTTTGTTCAAAAATTTTTATAAAGCAAAACGTCGAAGGGAAATCTTTTTTTTTGAAAAAGGGAATCTTTTCGACCATTTTTTATTTTTTTTTTTCATTTTGCATCACATTTGGAGCGTAAACATCTAGTATATATGAAATTCAATGCAAATCAAGCTATTGAACGCACCTATCCCTCACTTTTTTTCTGGTTCAAAAATTTTATAAAGCAAAATATCGAAAGGGAATCTTTTTTTTTTTGAAAAAGGAATCTTTTTCGACCATTTTCTTCTTTTTTTTCATTTTGGCTTTTCGAGCGTGAACGTCTCATAGATGAAATTAAATGCAAATCAAGCTATTGAACGCACCTATCCCCCATCCCAACGTTTTCTAGTTCAAAAAATTTTAAAAAAGAAAAAGGGAATCTTTTTGAAAAAGGAAATTTTTTGAAAAAGGGAATCTTTTTAAACCATTTTCTTCTTTTTTTCATTTTGCATCGCAATTTGACCGTAAACGTCTTGTATAAATGAAATTCAATGCAAATCAAGCTATTGAATGCACCTATCCCCCACTTTTTTCTGGTTCAAAAATTTTTTAAAGTAAAACATTTCTTTTTTTAAAAAGGGAATCTTTTCTACTATTTTCTTATTTTTTCATTTTGCATCACATTTGGAGCGTAAACGTCTAGTATACATGAAATTCAATGCAAATCAAGCTATTGAACGCACCTATCCCTCACTTTTTTGGTTCAAAAAATTTTATAAAGCAAAATATCGAAAGGGAATCTTTTTTTAAAAAGGAATCTTTTCAGCCATTTTCTTCTTTTTTTAATTTCGCATCACATTTGGAGCGTAAATGTCTAGTAAATGAAATTAAATGCAAATAAAGCTATTGAAACGACCTATCCCCCACGCTTTTTTGGTTCAAAAAATTTTATAAAAAAAAATCGAAAAGGGAATCTTTTTTGAAAAGGGAATCTTTTCACCATTTTGAAAAAGGGAAATTCAATGCAAATCAAGCTATTGAACGCACTTATCCCTTCCCCACGATTTTTTGTTCAAAAAAATTTTATAAAAAGCAAAAAAGGAATCTTTTTTTTTAAAAAAAAGAATCTTTTCGACCATTTTCTTCTTTTTGATTTTTCATCACATTTGAGCGTAAACGTCTAGTATACATGAAATTCAATTCAAATTGGAACGCAAACTTTTCCCCATGAAATTTTGGTTCAAAAATTTTTTTTTATTCAAAAAATTTTAAAAAAAAAACATTGAAAGGGAATCTTTTTTGAAAAAAGGGAATCTTTTCGACCATTTTTTTTTTTTTTTTTATTTTGCATCACATTTGAGCGTGAACATCTCCTATATATGAAATTCAATGCAAATCAAGCTATTGAACGCACCTTTTCCCTCACTTTTTTTTGGTTCAAAAATTTTTATAAAAAAAAAATAAAAATTTTTTTTGAAAAGGGAATCTTTTCGACCATTTTCTTATTTTTTTTCATTTTGCATCACATTTGGAGCGTAAACATCTAGTATATATGAAATTCAATGCAAATCAAGCTATTGAACGCACCTATCTCTCTCACTTTTTTCTGGTTCAAAAAAATTTTATAAAGCAAAAATATCGAAAGGGAATCTTTTTTAAAAAGGGAATCTTTTTCGACCATTTTCTTCTTTTTTCATTTCGCTTCACATTTTGAGCGTAAACGTCTCAGATAGATGAAATTCAATGCAAATCAAGCTATTGAACGCACCTATCCCCCTCATTTTTCTAGTTCAAAAAATTTTAAAAAAAAATATCGAAAGGAATCTTTTTGAAAAAGGGAATCTTTTTTTTTGAAAAAGGGAATCTTTTCGACCATTTTCTCATTTTTTCAATTCGCATCACATTTAGACCGTAAACGTCTTGTATAAATGAAATTCAGCGCGGATCAAGCTATTGGAATGCACCTACCCCCCACTTTTTTCTAGTTCAAAAAATTTTTTAAAGTAAAACATCGAAAGAGAATCTTTTTGAAAAAGGGAATCTTTTCTACTATTTTCTTATTTTTTTTTCATTTTGCATCACATTTGGAGCGTAAACGTCTAGTATACATAAAATTCATTGCAAATCAAGCTTTTGGAACGTTCCTATCCCCACTTTTTTTTGGTTCAAAAAATTTTATAAAGCAAAATATCGAAAGGGAATCTTTTTTAAAAAAGGGAATCTTTTCAGCCATTTTCTTCTTTTTAATTTCGCATCACATTTGGAGCGTAAATGTCTCGTATAGATGAAATTAAATGCAAATAAAGTTATCGGAGCGCACCTGTTCCCAACGTTTTTCTGGTTCAAAAAATTTTATAAAAAAAAAACAATCGAAAGGAAATCTTTTTTTTTTTAAAAGGGAATCTTTTTCGACCATGTTTTTTTTTTTTTTTTTATTTCGCTTCACATTTGGAGCGTAAACGTCTCCGATACATGAAATTCAATGCAAATCACGCTATTGGAACGCACATGTTCCCAAAGTATTTTCAGTTCAAAAAATTTTATAAAAAACATCGAACAGGAATCTTTTTGAAAAAAAAGAATCTTGTCGACGATTTTCTTCTTTTTTTTTCGCATCACATTTGGAGCGTAAACGTCTCGTATACATGAAATTCAATGCAAATCAAGCTATTAGAACGCACCTATCCACCACGTTTTTCTGGTTCAAAAAATTTTATAAAGCAAAACATCGAAAGGGAATCTTTTTTTTGAAAAAGGAAATCTTTTCGACCATTTTCTTATTTTTTTTTTTTTTTGCATCACATTTGGAGTGTAAACGTCTAGTATACATGAAATTCAATGCAGATCAAACTATTGGAACGCACCTATCCCTTTACTTTTTTCTGGTTCAAAAAAAATTTATAAACCAAAATATCATAGGGAATCTTTTTTTAAAAAGGGAATCTTTTCTACCATTTTCTTCTTTTTTTAATTTCGCATCACATTTGGAGCGTAAACGTCTCGTATAGATGAAATTAAATGCAACACAAGCCATCGGAGCGCACCTATTCCCAACGTTTTTTTAGTTCAAAAAATTTTATAAAAAAAAATCGAAAGGGAATCTTTTTTGAAAAAGGGAATCTTTTCGACCATTTTTTTCTTTTTTGATTTCGCTTCACATTTTGAGCGTGAACATCTCCTATACATGAAATTAAATGCAAATCAAGCTATTGAACGCACCTTTTTCCCCAAGTATTTCTAGTTCAAAAATTTTAAAAAAAAAAAAAAAAATCGAACAGGAATTTTTTTTTTTTTTTGAAAAGGAATCTTTTCGACCAGTTTTTTTTTTTTTTTTATTTCGCATCACATTTGGAGGGTAAACATCTCTTATACATGAAATTCAACGCAAAATCAAGCTATTGGAACGCACGATATCCCCCGCGTTTTTTGGTTCAAAAATTTTATAAAGCAAAACATCGAAAGGGAATCTTTTTTGAAAAAGGGAATCTTTTCGACCATTTTCTTATTTTTTCAGTTCGCATCACAATTAGACCGTAAACGTCTCGTATACATGAAATTCAATGCAAATCAAGCTATTGGAACGCACCTATCCCTCATTTTTTTTTGGTTCAAAAAATTTTATAAAGCAAAATATCGAAAGGGAATCTTTTTTAAAAAAGGAAATCTTTTCGACCATTTTTTCTTCTTTTTTAATTTCGCCTCACATTTGGAGCGTAAACGTCTCGTATAGATGAAATTAAATGCAAATCAAGCTATTGGAACGCACAAGTTCCCAACGGTTTTTTGGTTCAAAAAATTTTATAAGAAAAACATTGAAAGGTAATCTTTTTTGGAAAAGGGAATCTTTTTTACCATTTTCTTCTGTTTTGATTTTGCCTCACATTTGGAGCATCAACGTCTCCTATACATGAAATTCAATGTAAATCAAGTTATTGGAACACACCCGTTCCCAACGTTTTTTCTGTTCAAAAAATTTTATAAAAAGACATTGAAATTGAATCTTTTTTTAAAAAGGAATCTTTTCGACCATTTTCTTCTATTTTCATTTTGCTTCACATTTCGAGCATGAAACTTTCCTATACATGAAATTAAATGCAAATCAAGCTAATGGAACATACCTCTTTTCACCGTATTTCTACTTCAAAAAATTTTATAAAAAAAAATATCGAAAGGGAATCTTTTTTTTGAAAAGGGAATCTTTTCTACCTTTTTCTTATTTTTTCATTTTTCATCACATCCCCAAGCGTAAAATGTCCAAAATATACACGAAATTCAATGCAGATCAAGCTATTGAACGCACCTGTCCCTCACTTTTTTCCTGTTCAAAAATTTTAACAAAACAAAATATCGAATGGGAATCTTTTTTAAAAAAAAGAAATCTTTTCAGCCATTTTCTTCTTTTTTTTAATTTCGCATCACATTTGGAGCGTAACGTCTCCTATACATTAAATTCAATGCAAATCAAGCTGTTGGACGCACCTATCCCCTACTTTTTTTCTGGCGCAAAAATTTTAGAAAGCAAAAATTGAAAGGGAATATTTTTGACAAGCAGAATCTTTTCGACCATTTTCTTATTTTTTTCAGCTCGCATCACAATTATACCGTAAACGTCTAGATACATGAAATTCAATGCAAATCAAGCTATTGAACGCACTTATCCCCCACGTTTTTTGGTTCAAAAAATTTTATAAAGCAAACCATCGAACGGGATTCTTTTTTTGAAAAAGGGAATCTTTTCGACCATTTTCTTATTTTTTTTTCATTTGGCATCACATTTGGAGTGTAAATGTCTAGTATACATGAAATTTAATGCAAATCAAGCTATTGAACGCACCGATCCCTCACTTTTTTCTAATTCAAAAAATTTTATCAAGCAAAATATCGAAGGGAATCTTTTTTTTAAAAGGGAATCTTTTTCGACCATTTTCTTCTTTTTTTTAATTTTGCATCACATTTGAAGCGTAAACGTCTTGTATAGATTAAATTAAATGCAAATTAAGCTCTCGAACGCACCTATTCCCAACGTATTTTTAGTTCAAAAAGTTTTATAAAAAAAAAAAAAACATTGAAAGGGAATCTTTTTGAAAATGGCAATCTTTTTCGACCATTTTTTTTCTTTTTTCATTTCGCTTCACATTTTGAGCGTGAACATCTCCTATACATGAAATTAAATGCAAATCAAGCTATTGGAACGCACATGTTCCCAATGTATTTCTAGTTCAAAAAATTTTATAAAAAAACATTGAACGGGAATCTTTTTGAAAAAGGGAATCTTTTCGACCAATTTCTTTTTTTTTTTTTTTGATCACATGTGGAGCATAAACGGCTCCTATACATGAAATTCAATGCAAATCAAGCTATTGAAGCGCAGCTATCCCCCCAGCGTTTTTCTGGTTCAAAAATTTTTTTTAAGCAAAATGTAGAAAGGGAATCTTTTTTTTGAAAAAGAAATCTTTTTGACCATTTTCTTATCTTTTCAGTTCACATCACAATTAGACCATAAACATCTCATATACATGCAATTCAATGCAAATCAAGCTATTGTAACGCACCAATCCCTCATTTTTTTTTTAGCTCAAAAAATTTTATAAACCAAAATCTCAAAAGGGAATATTTTTTAAAAAGGAAATCTTTTCAACCATTTGTTTTTAATTTTGCATCACGTTTGGAGCGTAAACGTCTCGTATAGATGAACTTAAATGCAAATCAAGCTGTTGAACGCACTGTTCCCAACAGCTTTTCTGGTTCAAAAAATTTTATAAAAACAACATTGAAAGGAAATCTATTTTGAAAAAGAGAATCTTTTTTACCATTTTCTTCTTTTTATTACGCATCACATTTGGAGATTCAACGTCTCGTATAGATGAAATTCAATGCAAATTAAGCTATTGGATCGCACCTCTTCCCAACGTTTTTCTCTCGTTCAAAAAATTTTGGCAAACAAAACATCCAAATTGAATCTTTTTTGAAAAAGAGAATCTTTTCGACCATTTTCTTCTATTTTCATTTCGCTTCACATTTCGAGCGTGAACCTCTCCTATACATGAAATTAAATGCAAATCAAGCTAATGGAACATACCTCTTCCCAACGTATTTCTAGTTCAAAAAATTTTATAAAAAAAAAAAAAAAATCGAAAGGAATCTTTTTGAAAAAGGAAATCTTTTTCGACCAGTTTCTTCTTGTTTGATTTTGCATCACATTTAGAGCGTAAACGTTTCGTATACATGAAATTCAATGCAAATCAAGTTATTGAAACGCACCTATCCCCCAGTTTTTTGATTCAAAAATTTTATAAAGCAAAACATCGAAAGGGAATCTTTTTTTCAAAAAGGGAATCCTTTCGACCATTTTTTTTTTTATTTTCTCACATTTGGAACGTAAACATCTCAGATATATATGAAATTAAATGCAAATCAAGCTATTGGAACGCACATGTTCCCAATAGTTTTTTCTGGCTCAAAAATTTTACAAAAAAAAACATTGAAAGGAAGTTTTTTTTTTAAAAGAGAATCTTTTTGACCATTTTTTTTTTTTTTTGATTACGCATCACATTTGGAGCGTCAACGTCTCGCATAGATGAAATTCAAAGCAAATCAAGCTCTTGAAATGCACATCTTCCCAACGTTTTTCTAGTTTAAAAAACTTTAGCAAAAAAAAATATCGAAATTGAATCTTTTTGAAAAAGGGAATCTTTTTCGACCATTTTCTTCTATTTTCATTTCGCTTCACATTTCGAGCGTAATTCTCTCCTATAAATGAAATTAAAGGCAAATCAAGCTATCGGAACACACCTCTTCCCAACGTATTGCTAGTTCAAAAAATTTTATAAAAAAAACATTGAAAGGAAATCTTTTTTGAAAAAAGAGAATCTTTTTCGACCAGTTTATTCTTATTTGATTTTGCATCACATTTGGAACGTGAATGTCTCTTATACATGAAATTCAATACAAATCAAGCTATTGAACGCACATATCCCCCACGTTTTTTCTGGTTTAAAAAATTTTATAAAGTAAAACATCAAAAGGGAATCTTTTTTTGAAAAAGGAATCTTTTCTACTATTTTCTTATTTTTTCATTTTGCATCACATTTGGAGCGTCAACATCTAGTATACATGAAATTCATTGCAGATCAAGCTATTGAACGCCCCTATCCCTCACTTTTTTCTGGTTCAAAAAGTTTTATAAGGCAAAATATCAAAGGGAATCTTTTTTTAAAAAGGGAATCTTTTCGACTATTTTCTTCTTTTTTTATTTCGCATCACATTTGGAGTGTAACGTCTAGTATACATGAAATTCAATGCAGATCAAGCTATTGGAACGCACCTATCCCCCCTTTTTTCTAGTTTAAAAAACTTTATAAAGCAAAATATCGAAGGGAATCTTTTTTTTTTTTTGAGGGGAATCTTTTGGACCATTCTCTTTTTTTTTTTTATTACGCACCACATTTGGAGCGTCAACGTCTCGTATAGATGAAATTTAATGCAAATCAAGCTATTGGACGCACCTATTCCTTTACGTTTTTCTGGTTCAAAAATTTTATAAAAAAAAACATCGAAATTGAATCTTTTTTTAAAAGGGAATCTTTACAACCATTTTTTTTATTTTCATTTCGCTTCACATTTCGAAAGCGTGAACATCTCCTATACGTGAAATTAAATGCAAATCAAGCTATTGGAACGCACCTGTTCCCAACGTATTTCTAGTTCAAAAAATTTTATAAAAAAAACATCGAACGGGAATCTTTTTTGAAAAAGGGAATCTTTTTCACCAGTTTCTTTTTTTTTTTATTTCGCATCACATTTGGAGCGTAAATGTCCCCTATACATGAAATTCAATGCAAATCAAGCTATTGAACGCACCTATTCCCCCGTTTTTTTGGTTCAAAAATTTTTTTTTAAAGCAAAACGTCGAAAGGGAATCTTTTTGAAAAAAGTGAATCTTTTCGACAATTTTCTTATTTTTAAGTTCGCATCACAATTAGACCGTAAACATCTTGTATACATGAAATTCAATGCAAATCAAGCTATTGCAACGCACCAATCCCTCATTTTTTTTGGCTCAAAAATTTTTTTACAGAAAAAAATCTCGAAAGGAATATTTTTTTTTTAAAAGGGAATCTTTTCGATCATTTTTTTTTTTTCTCTCACATTTGGAGCGTAAACCTCTCGTGATAGATGAAATTAGATGCAAATCAAGCTAATGGAATGCACCTGTTCCCAACGTTTTTCTGGTTTGAAAAATGTTATAAAAAAAATTAAAAAAAGGGATCTTTTTTGAAAAAAGGGAGTCTTTTTTATCATTTTCTTTTTTTGATTTCAGATCACATTTGGAGCGTCCACATCTCGTATAGATGAAATTCTATGCAAATCAAGCTATTGAACGCACCTCTTCCTAACGTTTTTTCTGGTTCAAAAATTTTAGCCCAAAAAACATCAAAATTGAATCTTTTTTTGAAAAAGGGAATCTTTTTCGACCATTTTTTTCTATTTTCATTTCGCTTCACATTTGGAGCGTGAACCTCTCCTATACATGAAATTAAAGGCAAATTAAGCTAATGGAACATACCTCTTCCCAACGTATTTTTAGTTCAAAAATTTTATTAAAAAAAAACTCGAAAGGGAATCTTTTTTTTAAAAAGGGAATCTTTTCGATCGGTTTCTTCTTGTTTGATTTTGCATCACATTTGGAGTGTAAACGTTTCAGATACATGAAATTGAATGCAAATCAAGCTATTGAACGCACTTATCCCCCACGTTTTTCTGGTTCAAAAATTTTATAAAACAAAATAACGAAGGGGAATCTTATTTGGAAAAGGGAATCTTTTCTATTATTTTCTTATATTTTTCATTTTGCATCACATTTGGAGCGTAAACGTCTAGTATACATGAAATTCATTGCAGATCAAGCTATTGGATCGCGCCTATCCCTCACTTTTTCTGTTCAAAAAATTTTATAAAGCCAAATATCGAAGGAACTTTTTTTTAAAAAGGGAATCTTTTTCGACCATTTTCTTCTTTTTTAATTTCAGATCACATTTGGAGCGTAAACGTCTAGTATACATGAAATGCAATGCAGATCAAGCTATTGAACGCACCTATCCCCCACTTTTTTCTGGTTCAAAAAAATTTTATAAAGCAAAATATCGAAGGGAATCTTTTTTGAAAAAAAAAATCTGTTAGACCATTTTCTTTTCTTTTGATTACGCATCACTTTTGGAGCGTCAACGTCTCGTATAGATGAAATTCAATGCAAATCAAGCTATTGGAACGCACATGTTCCTAACGTTTTTCTGGTTCAAAAAATTTTATAAAAAAAAACATCGAAAGGGAATCTTTTTTGAAAAAGGGAATCTTTTCGATCATTTTTTTCTTTTTTCATTTCGCTTCATATTTTGAGCGTGAACATCTCCTATACATGAAATTAAATGCAAATCAAGCTATTGGAACGATCCGTTCCCAACGTATTTCTAGTTCAAAAAATTTTATAAAAAAAATCGAACGGGAATCTTTTTTGAGAAAGAAAATCTTTTCGTCCAGTTTCTTATTTTTTGATTTCGCATCACATTTGGAGCGTAAACGTCTCCTATACATGAAATTTAATGCAAATCAAGCTATTGAACGCACCTATCCCCCATGTTTTTCTGGTTCAAAAATTTTTTTAAAGCAAAATGTCGAAAAGGAATCTTTTTGAAAAAGGGAATCTTTTCGACCATTTTCTTATTTTTTAAGTTCGCATCAAAATTAGACCGTCAACGCCTCGTATGCATGAAATTCAATGCAAATCAAGCTATTGCAACGCACCAATCCCTCATTTTTTTTCTGGCTCAAAAAATATTATAAAGCAAAATCTCGAAAGGGAATATTTTTTAAAAGAGGGAATCTTTCGACCATTTTTTTTTTTTTCGTCTCACATTGGAGCGTAAACGTCTCGCATGGATGAAATTAAATGCAATTCAAGCTATTGGATCGCACATGTTCCCAACGTTTTTCTAGTTCGAAAAATGTTATAAAAAAAAACATTGAAGAGAATCTTTTTTTTTTTTTAAAAGGGGCTCTTTTTACCATTTTCTTCTTTTTTGATTTCAGATCACATTTGGAGCGTCGACGTCTCGTAGAGATGAAATTCTATGCAAATCAAGCTATTGAACGCACCTCTTTCCAACGTTTTTCTGGTTCAAAAATTTTAGCAAAAAAAAAAACATCGAAATTGAATCTTTTTTGAAAAGGAAATCTTTTCGACCATTTTTTTTTATATTTTCATTTTGCTTCACATTTGGAGCGTGAACCTCTCCTATACATGAAATTAAAGGCAAATTAAGCTAATGGAACATACCTCTTCCCAACGTATTTTTAGTTCAAAAATTTTATTAAAAAAAAAAACATCGAAAGGGAATCTTTTTAAAAAGGGAATCTTTTCGATCGGTTTTCTTCTTTTTGATTTTGCATCACATTTGGAGTGTAAACGTTTCGTATACATGAAATTGAATGCAAATCAAGCTATTGAACGCACTTATCCCCCACGTTTTTCTAGTTCAAAAAATTTTATAAAACAAAATAACGAAGGGAATCTTATTTGGAAAAGGGAATCTTTTCTATTATTTTCTTATATTTTTCATTTTGCATCACATTTGGAGCGTAAACGTCTAGTATACATGAAATTCATTGCAGATCAAGCTATTGGATCGCGCCTATCCCTCACTTTTTTCTGGTTCAAAAATTTTATAAAAGCCAAATATCGAAGGGAACTTTTTTTTTTTAAAAAGGGAATCTTTTCGACCATTTTCTTCTTTTTTTTATTTCAGATCACATTTGGAGCGTAAACGTCTAGTATACATGAAATGCAATGCAGATCAAGCTATTGGAACGCACCTATCCCCACTTTTTTTGGTTCAAAAATTTTATAAAGCAAAATATCGAAGGAAATCTTTTTTGAAAAAGGAAATCTTTTAGACCATTTTCTTTTCTTTTGATTACGCATCACTTTTGGAGCGTCAACGTCTCGTATAGATGAAATTCAATGCAAATCAAGCTATTGAAACGCACCTATTCCTAACTTTTTTCTGGTTCAAAAAATTTTACAAAAAAAAAAAAAACATTGAAAGGGAATCTTTCTTGAAAAAGGGAATCTTTTCGACCATTTTTTTTTTTTTTTCATTTCGCTTCATATTTTGAGCGTGAATATCTCCTATACATGAAATTAAATGCAAATCAAGCTATTGGAACGCACATGTTCCCAACGTATTTCTACTTCAAAAAATTTTATAAAAAAACATCGAACGGGAATCTTTTTTGAAAAAGAGAATCTTTCGATCGGTTTTTTTTTTTGATTTCGCATCACATTTGGAGCGTAAACGTCTCCTATACATGAAATTCAAAGCAAATCAAGCTATTGGAACGCACCCTATCCCCACGTTTTTCTGGTTCAAAAAATTTTATAAAGCAAAACGTCGAAAAGGAATCTTTTTTGAAAAAGGGAATCTTTTCGACCATTTTCTTATTTTTTAAGTTCGCATCAAAATTAGACCGTAACGTCTCAGATGCATGAAATTCAATGCAAATCAAGCTATTGCAACGCACCAATCCCTCATTTTTTTTTCTGGCTCAAAAAATTTTATAAAGCAAAATCTCGAAAGGGAATATTTTTTAAAAGAGGGAATCTTTTCGACCATTTTTTTTTAATTTCGTCTCACATTGGAGCGTAAACATCTCGCATGGATGAAATTAAATGCAAATCAAGCTATTGGATCGCACCTGTTCCCAACGTTTTTCCGGTTCGAAAAATGTTATAAGAAAAAACATTGAAAGAGAATCTTTTTTTAAAAGGGACTCTTTTTACAATTTTCTTCTTTTTTGATTTCAGATCACATTTGGAGCGTCAACGTCTCGTATAGATGAAATTCTATGCAAATTAAGCTATTGGAATGCACCTCTTCCCAACGTTTTTTCTGGTTCAAAAAATTTTAGCAAAAACAACATCGAAATTGAATCTTTTTTTGAAAAAGGAAATCATTTCGACCATTTTTTTCTATTTTCATTTCACTTCACATTTGGAGCGTAAACCTCTCCTATATATGAAATTAAAGGCAAATTAAGCTAATGGAACATACCTCTTCCCAACGTATTTTTAGTTCAAAAATTTTATTAAAAAAAACATCGAAAGGGAATCTTTTTTTAAAAGGGAATCTTTTTCGATCGGTTTCTTCTGGTTTGATTTTGCATCACATTTGGAGTGTAAACGTTTCGTATACATGAAATTGAATGCAAATAAAGCTATTGAACGCACTTATCCCCCGTTTTTTTCTGGTTCAAAAAATTTTCTAAAACAAAATAACGAAGGGGAATCTTATTTGGAAAAAGGAATCTTTTTATTATTTTCTTATATTTTTCATTTTGCATCACATTTGGAGCGTAAACGTCTAGTATACATAAAATTCATTGCAAATCAAGCTATTGGATCGCGCCTATCCCTCACTTTTTTCTGGTTCAAAAAATTTTATAAAGCCAAATATCGAAGGGAATCTTTTTTTTAAAAGGGAATTTTTTCGACCATTTTCTTCTTTTTTTTATTTCAGATCACATTTGGAGCGTAAACGTCTAGTATACATGAAATTCAATGCAGATCATGTTATTGGAACACACCTATCCCCCACTTTTTTCTGGTTCAAAAAATTTTATAAAGCAAAATATCCAAGGGAATCTTTTTTTTGAAAAAGGGAATTTTTAGACCATTTTCTTTTCTTTTGATTACGCATCACTTTTGGAGCGTCAACGTCTCGTATAGATGAAATTCAATGCAAATAAAGCTATTGGAACGCACCTATTCCTAAAATTTTTCTAGTTCAAAAAATTTTATAAAAAAAAAAACATTGAAAGGGAATCTTTCTTGAAAAAGGGAATCTTTTCGACCATTTTTTTTTTTTTTTTCATTTCGCTTCATATTTTGAGCGTGAACATCTCCTATAAATGAAATTAAATGCAAATCAAGCTATTGAACGATCCTTTCCCAACGTATTTCTAGTTCAAAAAATTTTATAAAAAAAAAAATCGAACGGAATCTTTTTTTGAAAAAGAGAATCTTTTTGATCAGTTTCTTTTTTTTTTAATTTCGCATCACATTTGGAGCGTAAACATCTAGTATACATGAAATTCAATGCAAATCAAGCTATTGGAACGCACCTATCCATCGTTTTTTTCTGGTTCAAAAAATTTTATAAAGCAAAATATCAAAGGGAATCTTTTTAAAAAATGGAATATTTTCGACCATTTTTTTCTTTTTTTATTTCGCATCACATTCGGAGCGTAAAACGTCTCGTATAGATGAAATTAAATGCAAATAAAGCTATCGGAGCGCACCTGTTCCTAACGTTTTTTCTGGTTCAAAAATTTTATAAAAAAAAAACATCGAAAGGGAATCTTTTTTGAAAAGGGAATCTTTTCGACCATTTTTTTCTTTTTTCATTTCGCTTCACATTTTGAGCGTGAACATCTCCTATACATGAAATTAAATGCAAATCAAGCTATTGGAACGCACCTGTTCCCAACGTATTTCTAGTTCAAAAAATTTTATAAAAAAAACATCGAACGGGAATCTTTTTGAAAAAGAGAATCTTTTCGATCAGTTTTTTTTTTTTAATTTCGCATCACATTTGGGCGTAAACGTCTCCTATACATGAAATTTAATGCAAATCAAGCTATTGAACGCACCTATCCCCCGTTTTTTTTCTGGTTCAAAAATTTTTTAAAAGCAAAACGTCGAAAAGGAATCTTTTTGAAAAAGGAAATCTTTTCGACCATTTTCTTATTTTTAAGCTCGTATCACAATTAGATCAAACGTCTCGTATGCATGAAATTCAATGCAAATCAAGCTATTGCAACGCACCAATCCCTCATTTTTTTTTCTGGCTCAAAAATTTTATAAAGCAAAATCTCGAAAGGGAATATTTTTTAAAAGAGGGAATCTTTCGACCATTTTTTTTTTTTTTTTCGTCTCACATTTGAGGGTAAACGTCTCGCATGGATGAAATTTAATGCAAATCAAGCTATTGGATCGCACCTTTTCCAAACGTTTTTTCTGGTTCGAAAAATGTTATAAAAAAAAAATTGAAAGAGAATCTTTTTTTTAAAAGGGACTCTTTTTACCATTTTCTTCTTTTTTTTTTGTATCACATTTGGAGCGTCAACGTCTCGTATAGATGAAATTCTATGCAAATCAAGCTATTGAACGCACCTCTTCCCAACGCGTTTTTACTGGTTCAAAAATTTTAGCAAAAAAAAAACATCGAAATTGAATCCTTTTTGAAAAAGGAAATCTTTTCGACCATTTTTTCTATTTTCATTTCGCTTCACATTTGGAGCGTGAACCTCTCCTATACATGAAATTAAAGGCAAATTAAGCTAATGGAACATAGCTCTTCCCAACGATTTTTTAGTTCAAAAAATTTTATTAAAAAAAAACATCGAAAGGGAATCTTTTTAAAAAGGGAATCTTTTCGATCGGTTTCTTCTGGTTTGATTTTGCATCACATTTAGAGTGTAAACGTTTCGTATACATGAAATTGAATGCAAATCAAGCTATTGAATGCACTTATCCCCCACGTTTTTTCTGGTTCAAAAAGTTTTGTAAAACAAAATAACGAAGGGGAATCTTATTTGGAAAAGGGAATCTTTTCTAATATTTTCTTATATTTTTCATTTTGCATCACATTTGGAGCGTAACCGTCTAGTATACATGAAATTCATTGCAGATCAAGCTATTGGATCGCGCCTATCCCTCACTTTTTTTTCTGTTTCAAAAAATTTTATAAAGCCAAATATCGAAGGAATCTTTTTTTTTTTTTAAAGGAATCTTTTTCGACCATTTTCTTCTTTTTTTAATTTCAGATCACATTTGGAGCGTAAACGTCTAGTATACATGAAATGCAATGCAGATCAAGCTATTGGAACGCACCTATCCCCCACTTTTTTCTGGTTCAAAAATTTTTAAAAGCAAAATATCGAAGGGAATCTTTTTTGAAAAAGGGAATCTTTTAGACCATTTTCTTTTCTTTTGATTACGCATCACTTTTGGAGCGTCAACGTCTCGTATAGATGAAATTCAATGCAAATCAAGCTATTGAAACGCACATATTCCTAACTTTTTTCTGGTTCAAAAATTTTGTAAAAAAAACATTGAAAGGGAATCTTTCTTGAAAAAGGGAATCTTTTCGACCATTTTTTTTTTTTTTCATTACGCTTCATATTTTGAGCGTTGTCGCGACCTACCCCTCGAGGGGCCGAGCTCGGATGAGGCGGGTTTAGAGATAAGTGTTCATGAGATGGTTCATATGGCACTTTTTTTAAAATGATTTTACTGAAGTGTAAATCTTTTGTTTAGCCATATAACTCATTGATCATGAACGTGGATTTTCCCTAAATCCATATCTCGCGTGACAGTGGATTGATTTTATTTTTTAAGGAGTCGCCACTAGCCTAGGTCGGGGGTCGGCTAGAATACCCAACCGAAACGCGGGAATTTCGTTTCGGTTTCCACGAAAACCAGAGATCAAAGGTTCGGGGACTAGCTTACGTTAATATTTCTATTAACGCCCTTTCGTACCGCTAAACTTAACATGGTCGTTATCTAAGTCGTCATGCATTTATTTTTTTTTTACCATTTTCATGCCAAAATCTTAGTCCACTAGGTGGTCATGCATCTTATTTTTGTATTTTCATTTGAGATTCTAAACTAATCCTATCTTAGTCTAGAAAAAAGAAAGAAAAAATCAATTGTATTGAAAGACAATTAAGTAAAAGTAAACACTTTCGAAGTATTGAAAAGACGAGCTAATTCTAAGTGCGAGAAAGTAAAAAAAAGGTAAGAACCCGCAACTCGTCGGGTGTTTATTACAACACGAATTGAAAACCCGAGACATGATCGGGGATGAATGAATTAAGTACAAATTGAAACCGGATTGGACATCGGTTTGAAACCATCAAAATGAATACAAATCGAGACCGGATTGGACATCGCTCAATCACCTTGGTCTTCTATTTCGGATTTTTCTTCCTTGGACCGCCTCTCGGGTGTCGGTGTTTACATTCATACATTCATTCATGAAAAGGCAACATAACAATGATGCAATCAATTCACTAATTAAGCACGGGCCTCGGGATCGGCCTTTGTTTTTCATGCGATTCGATTCATCACCCATCTAATCAACTAACATTGTTTGATTAATGGTTAATGATAATGAGCTACCATTTGCATTCACAAAACGGCAACTCACATCAATTAACCCCTAAAGTCAGGTTCTAATAACCGAGAATGGGCTACCCGCCGAACATGCACCGGGCCTAACATTCATCTAACAAATACATGCATAAACATAAAATGAACATGCATTCAAGCCCATGGGCCTTGTTTCGAAGCCAAACAAACCATGAGAAGTGGGCTTTGTAGAAAGACCACTTATTCAATTAATGCCTAATTCGGATTGAATCTGTTTGAATGTGATTAACTATCCTAATGACGTCCAAATGAAGTGATTCAGGTGTCCTTAGAAAGCTTATGACATGAGGATCAAAAGTCAAGAAGACCATTTTTCTAAATCCTAGCCAATTTTCTCGAAAATATCAAATTAAAACTCAGTGACAGGCTGGACTCAGTTCAGTTATGAATTTCAAAACAAAGGCGGGAAAAATAACAAACCTTATCAAAACAGCGCGAAAATTTTTGTGCCGTTAGGATTCCCCATGTGCAACAACTTTCATGTTTTGAGTTTTTGCTAAAAAGCCCTCTAAATTTTTATAAAATTCAATTTTCGCTAGGGACTCAATTGCAAATACAGTTTTGACCCGGGAAGACCTTTCATGAGATTTTAAGCAAATTGGTCCTTCAAAAATTGCTATTAGGTCCTCAAAATCTTCAGTTAGTATATTGAGACCCCAATAAACAACTTTGAAGTTTTGAATTTTTTGCAAAAAGGGCTCTAACTTCATCAAATTCGAGAAACACTTTGTGAACTCCAAAGGAACAAAAAAATCAGATCTGGACACAGAACTGATCAAATCATGAGAATTCCTTTTGAAAATTCAAATGATCTTCGATTTTGATGAAATTAGTATCAATAGAAAGATCTCGATTTCAGGAAGAACTTTCGTGAAGAAAATTTTTTCATATCTCGAACACACGAATTTATGAAAATCGAAGAACACACGAAGGTCGACTGAAATCAACATGTCACCAGATCTATATGCACATGACGTGGCAAATCGTACTAGGCTAACATGCTTAGCATTTTATGAAAATTTTACAGTGAACAGATCAAGATGTGTTTTACAATTTTCATGAAGAAAGTTTTTCCAGAAAATGATTGTAGAAAATCATAAAATTCATCGAACAGCACAACCTCAGTCAGGGGATCATCAGAACAGACTTAAACAGAAAATTACAGATTCTGATCCTGATGTCTAACAGTGTTTTGACATAGCAAATGAAGTCCGATCGGGGCATATGATATATCAAATCGAAGCTTAAGACGAGCTTTACGATTCTCTAGTTTATCACTTCACCAGATTTCAACGTTAACAGGCTCAAATCACCATCTCAAGCATGCAGGTTTTACTGGTTACGAATTTGCAGAATTATGTTCAAGTGTTCTTACCTTGTCTCGCGATGATCCAACGCTCAAGCGAGCGATCCGGCCTCCGTATTCTGATCTGGAATGTCACGGAGAGGCCTTGGAAAGCTCGGCCAATCTACGATAATGGATTGCAAGAGATAATGTGAGAATCAACTCGTTTTCACACAAATAAACGAATCAGCAAAAGTTGAGGAAAATGATGCGATCCGGTGGCTGTTCAATGCGAGGCCAGCCACCACAGTGCCGTGAGGACGTCGAGGAAGGTCGTCGGTTGCTTGGAATCACCGGAGGAGGTCGCCGGAGAACCGGTTCAGCCCGGTTGAACCGGTGAACACATCACCGGGCGGTATTGCCGGGGGATGTTGCCGAGAGGGAGATGGCGCGAGGAGGGAGAGAGAGAGAGAGAGAGAGAGAGAGAAAAGAGGGATCCGAAAATGAACCCCCTTTTTTTGGAGGAAAAACACTATATACCTCTCTCAACTTTGAGTTTTTTTTTAGTTTAGATCAATCCAATGGCTCAAAAAATGCATCCTTAATGATTAAGAATATTCCTTAATAGCTAAGGATTGGTGACATGGCATCATGGATGGACATGATCAATTCTAGATGAATGGCCATGATTGATTTGCTAATCCCCTAATTAATTTGCTTAATCTTTGAAGAAGGGCATTTTTGTCATTTTCAATTAAGGGCATTTTTGTCATTTTTGATTAAGGGCATTTTTGTCATTTTTTGCACTCAAGAGGATGTGACTGATCTTGGTTGGTCCGACCGGATTATCGATCATCAAAATTTTCGACCGGAAAATGACTAGTCCGATCGGATTAGTTCAATTTGAATTAAACCAATTTGAGTCAATTAGCTCTGAATTTGGGTAATTGCATGACCGAGCTAGACTAACAAGTTTAATTGAAGTCTAATTAACCAAATTGAGTCCCAATTCATCAAATTGAATATTAGTCTAGAGTGAGTCAAGTTGAATTGCACTAATTAGACCAATTACTCTTAGACTTTCTAATCATTGGATCACTAAATTGATCAAATTGATTCAAATTCATGTGAATCTTCTAAAATTGATTTTGAATTTGGATTTCATATAAGAAATTAGGCTCATTCGTGCCTCAATTGTGCGCATCACGAAGAATCGATCCAAATCACTGATTAGGGCCTAAATTGGGGGTTTTTGGGTTTGGCTTGGAATCACAAAATTGGTTCAAAAATTGGATATAAAATGACCTCTAGATCAAATGTCGTGAAGGAAATTATCCTAAAAAATGACTAGAAATGAAGTAATTTTATTTTTTGGCCGATTTGAATCAAATTCAAATTTGGGGAAAAGTTGATTCTAAATCGATTTTTGTAAAATTTCAAATGCCAAAGGTAAATTGAATGTAAAACAAGGTAATTTTTGGATTTTGGTATTTTTCAATTTTTTTTTTGTCAAAGGTTTGACCAAAAAGTCAAACCCTAGTTGACTTTCCACTAAGAGCTTGATTTTATGATCAAATCTTTGAATTTTTCTAAAATTTCCACTTCCAAAGTGAAATTGGACTTGAAAGGAATCTTTTATGCAAAAAGCCCCAATTTGACACGGGGTTGACTTTTTGGTCAAAGGGTTGACCAAAAAGTCAACGCCAAAGTCAACCATTTGACTTTTCGGGTTTTTGCATAAAATGAATAGAAAATCGCTTATAAAAAGCAGATCAACAGATAGAATTAAAAACGACACTTTTTGTTCAAGAAATGGACTCCGTCGCGATCGGAAACCGTAATCTTGAATTTTCTATTTTAATGACGCGTCGACTAAAAATTAGGTGTCAACAATTTGCCCTCTTTGATTGGGAGTTCAAGAGGTTCCGATCAAAGACCAATTGGCACCTGCAAAATTTTTAGTCGACTCCATTTGGGAAATGAAAGAAAATAAAGACAAAGACATTTGATCGGTCTTTACCTCAAGACTTACACGTTGGATTGTCAGATCATTCATGTGTTCTTCTCTTCTCTCTCTCATGTGATGGAATGAAGGAAGAAAAGAAACAGAAATGGTTTTATGGGAAATCTATGGTTTAAGGAAAACCAAGAACCAAAGGACAAGGTTTAAGGATGACCTAGAACCTAAGGACAAGGTTTAAGGATGACCTAGAACCTAAGACAAGGTTTAAGGATGACCTAGAACCTAAGGACAAGGTTTAAGGATGACCTAGAACCTAAGGACAAGGTTTAAGGATGACCTAGAACCTAAGGACAAGGTTTAAGGATAACCTAGAACCTAAGACAAGGGGTTATGGTTTAGGCTGACCAAAAACCGGGGGTATGGTTTAGGATGACCAAAAACCGGGGGTATGGTTTAGGCTAACCAAAAACCGGGGGTATGGTTTAGGATGACCAAAAACCGAGGGTATGGTTTAGGCTGACCAAAACCGGGGTATGGTTTAGGCTAACCAAAAACCGGGGGTATGGTTTAGGATGACCAAAAACCGAGGGTATGGTTTAGGCTGACCAAAAACCGGGGGTATGGTTTAGGATGACCAAAAACCGATCCACTGGGGAAAGATATTTTGAAAAAAAGTTCCGAGATTGTTCAACGACAAATCAAACGGAATTTTTCAACTTTTGGTGAAAGGCATAGATTATCAAAATCCTTAAGAGGAAATTTTAACAAAATGATCTTTGAATAACCACCTAAAGAGGTTAGATAAAAATGCCAAATTGGAAATAACCTAATCAAAAAGGTCTTTCGCACTGGCTCTCGTAAAGGTTTTGATTCCCATCCATTGATGTGGGAAAGCTATTCAATTCTCACTGGTGATGCCTCACGAACCTATGTCAAAGGCTTTCGGAAACATTCACATTGAATACAAATTGATTGATAAAAAAGGTCTTTCAAAAGGACCGTAATGTAGGCTTGGTCATGGGCTTACACAAAGGGTATTTGCTTTGAGGCCAAGAATAGAAACATACCATCAACATCTTCAGCGGGTTTTACAAGTCAAGAACCTTGAAGATAAGACAAGATAGGATTACTTCCACTCCTTCTAGCGGTAGTTTCTTTGTGAAAACTTTATATTAACTCAAACCATCCCAATCGGAAGAGACTTGGAGAGGGTTGTAATGTCGGTTCGGGTTAGGCTCAAAAGGCTTGAAATTTGATAGAATAGGTTTGAAAGAAGAATGATGATTATCTTGGCATCATTACCAAATCATTCAAGTTCGACATCATTTGATTCTTGAAAATCAAATTGTCTCGAGAGTTCATTTTTCTTGCAACATAAGAGCTTTGCTCTTTCTAAGCATCTTTTGCAATGAGAATTTTGCTTTCATCATAAGCATATTGCTTTTTTTTTTACTTTTGCTTTTGCTTTTGACACATTTTTTTTTATGGGCATCGGCCTTGCTTTTACCAGCACACCTTCGCTTTTTCATGCCCCCTAATATTTATCTTTTGAGTTCTTTGGACTCTCGAGACACTTTATACATATTCACCAATTTTTCTCAATTTTTCTTGGTAAATCATATGCATTGCCCCAATGTAGGGAGATAATCAACACTTTGGGTTTTAAAATGAAGATGCTTAAGGCTCAATTTGGCTAAGCAAATGATAACTGTGTTTGGGTAGAGGAAAAGAATGCTCTTCTTCACTTTGAGATGTTTCGAGCTTCTATAAAGATCCATCTAAACTATCACAAGAAGGTTGATGCAAGTGAAAGCAATAAAATCTTTCTTAATCTTTTGCTCCAAAAATGATCAACCATAACTTCTTATTTTGCCCCAATGTGGGTGGTTCTTGACAGGGATATTTTGAGAATTCTCCTTATTTGGCTCAAAGTGGCTAGCAAAGGATAACATGAGTGTTTAGGATAGAGAAATGAAATGCCTTTTATCATTTCAATCCATGTATTCAATGTGAACGAACCCTACATCCTATGACATGGTTTTTTCGCTCAATTCTCTCAAAATGTGTATAGGGATGTGTTTAGTCAGGAGTTTGCCTTTTATCATCCTAGGCGTTTCCATTTGGCATTTTTGAGAAATCCTCTTCTTTGTATTTTCAAAGGATCATTTGGTTAAATCTTCCGTCTATGGGGAATTTTGACAAATCAAAACATTTGATTTTTGATTTTTTTTTTTTTTTTTTTTTTTTTCCTTTGGGGATAAAATTTCAAACTTGAAAGACCTTTTCGGACAGAAAAAGGTTTTCACACATAGGATCTACTTCCTAAATTCTAGGGAGAAGATTGATTTGATGTAGCAACTTCCTTGAGCTTGACTCCTTGAGGTTTGGAATAGCTTCTCTGGGGAATAGTTGAGTACCTACAAAATGAACAAATATGCAAAAATGCCATGTATGCATGAAATGCATGATGCGAATGTCCTAAAGAAACTTGGATTCAGTCCAAAGCAACTCAAAACTTTTATTCAAGGGAAATACTTCTTGACAAAGATCTGCATTTTTACAGGTTTTGGCAACTCTCGCCATCCATTTCTACAAGAATCAATGCTCCACCAGGCAACACTTTCTTGATAACATACGGTCCTTCATAATTGGGGAGAACTTCCCACGATCCGGAATAATGGGTAGGACTTTCCTCAAAACCAGGTCATTGATCTTAAAATGCTCGGGTCGAACCTTACGGTTGAATGACTTAGCCACTCGCTTTTGGTAGCTTTGTCCATGGCACGGGGCTTTTACCCTTTTCTCATCAATCATATTAAGCTGTTCAAATCTTTGTTGAATCCATTCTGCTTGTAAAAGCTTTATTTGTGAAAGTACCCTTAATGAAGGAATTTTCACTTCCACGTAAAACTGCTTCCATCCATATACCAATGAGAATGGTGTTGCCCCAAATAAGTGCGAATGGAAGTTCGATAAGCCATTAATGCATAGGGCAAACCGATCATGCCAATCTCGGTAATTTCTCTGCCCTTGGACAGAATCTTCTTTATATTCTTGTTTGCCGCCTAGACAGCTCCATTCATTTGTGGGCGGTAAGGAGAAGAATTCAAGTGGCGAATGTGAAACTTATTAAGTAGCTCATCCACTACTTTGTTATTCAAGTTTGACCCATTATCGGTGATAATTGCTTGGGGACCCCGTATCGAGCAATGATGTCTCGACGAATAAATTTTGCCACACTTCTCGCAGTGACGTGAGCATAAGAATTGGCTTCGATCCATTTGGTGAAGTAATCAATAGCCACTAGAATGAAGCGGTGTCCATTTGACGCCTTAGGATTAATTGGTCCGATAATGTCAATCCCCACATTGAAAAAAGGCCATGCCTCGGACATTTGATGTAATTCATTTGGGGAGCATTGATTTTGTTCCCATAAATTTGACATTGATAACAACATCTAACATGTTGAATACAATCGGCTTCCATGGTTAACCAGTAATAACCTAGCCTCATGATCTTTCTTGCTAGAAGATGGCCATTCATATGAGGACCACATTCTCCTTCATGTATCTCCTTCATTAATAAATTGGCCTCTTTAGTGTCTACGCACTTCAAAGGGGATCTGAATCGAAAGATCTCTTGTACAAAGCACCTCCACTAAGAAAGAATTTGGAAGCTAACTTAGCCAAGTATTTTCGATCCGTAGCTTGACTTCCTTGGGGAATTTTTCCTTCTCAAGGTAATTCATGATGTCATAGTACCATGGTTGACAATCGAGTTCTTCTTCTATAACCATGCAATATGCAGCTCTTTTAAAACGTCGATTTGCAAAGGATCAATGTTCAATCCATCGCCACTTGTAACATTGAGGATAATGTTGCTAAAGCATCAGCAAATTGATTCTGAGATCTTGGCAAATAATCAAATGAGATCTCTTGAATTCTTCCACCAAATCTTTAAGATACTCATGATAAGGAATCAATTTCAATCACGAGTTTGCCATTCACCTCCTGTTTGGAGAATGATAAGTCGGAATCACCATAGACTTGTAATCTCTTAACCTTCATATCAATGGCTAATTGGAGACCAAGAATACAAGCTTCATATTCTGAAATGTTATTGGTACAAGGAAATACCAACTTTGGCGGCTCTTTGGATAATGCTTGACCACCGGGATATCGGGATCGCTCCAAGACTCGAACCGGAGAGGTTAACGGCTCCATCAAAATACATGACCCACTTGTCTTGTGACACCAAATGGATTCTTTCATCAATTTCATCCCAATCATTCGACTTTAAAGGATTTTCAGCCAACATATCAGCTATGGCTCGTCCTTTGACGGACTTCCCGAGACATGCTCCTCGATATCAAACTCGAGAGAGCAATATTCGCCATTTGGCAAGCCTTCCAACCAAAGCAGTGCTTTTCTAAGAGATACTTGATAGGATCATTTTCATTCACAAGCGGGATGCGATGGTGAAGAGTGTATTGCCGTAATCTGTGTAATACCCAAATTAAGGCTACACATGTTTTTTTCAACTTCGGGTATTGAGCTTCACCAGCAGTGAATTTTTTTTGCTGAGGTAGTAAATAGCACGTTCTATTCCATCCTCTGATCTCTTCTGCGCTAGCATAGCTCCCAAAGACTCATTGTGAATGGTGAGGTATAAAATCAAAGGTATACCCGGAGTAGGCGGTACCAAAACTGGTGCTTGTGAAAGATATTGCTTTATTTGTTGAAAGGATTTCTGACAATCTTCGTTCCATTCAACCTTGGCATTCTTTTTCAACAGCTTGAAAAAGGGTTTAGCTGTTTCTGATAACTGGGAAATGAATCTTGCAACATAATTCAATCTTCCCAACAAGCTTCGGACTTCCTTAACAGTAGAAGGAGGTTTTAAATCGCAAATAGCCTTCACCTTTGAGGGATCAATCTCGATGCCCTTATTACTAACCATAAATCCAAGGAGCTTTCCAGGACTTTGCCCCAAAAATACATTTAGCGGGGTTAAGCCTTAGCTTGAATTTTCTAAGTCGATCAAACAGTTTCTTCAAAACTTCAATATGGTCTTCACCTTGTCGCGATTTAGCGATCATGTCATCGACGTAAACTTCAATCTCCTTATGCATCATGTCATGGAATAATGTCACCATGGCTCTTTGGTAAGTTGCCCCCGCGTTCTTCAAGCCGAAGGGCATAACCTTGTAACAGAATGTCCCCCATGGGGTGATAAAAGATGTTTTAGTCTTATCTTCTTCCTTCATTCGGATTTGGTTATAGCCAGAGAAACCATCCATGAAAGAAAATAATTCGAATCCTGCGGTGCTGTCGACCAAGACGTCAATATGTGGTAATGGGAAATCATCTTTGGGACTTGCTTTGTTCAAGTCATGTAATCAACACATACCCCCTAAACTTCGCCCATCTTTCTTCATGACTGGACAACATTAGCAATCCAACAAGATAATGAGTTACTTCAATGAAATCAACTTTTAACAGTTTCATGACTTCTTCCTCAATCTTCTTGGATAATTCTGGCTTCGTCCTCCTAAGCTTCTGTTTCTTAGGTGGAATGGCAGGATCAAGAGGCAACGTGTGTTCTACAATGTTGGGGTCCGGACCCGCATGTCAACATAAGACCAAGCAAAGACATCCCGATACTCCTTCAATAGTTCGATCACCGATCAGCATCTGTTTGAGAGAGACTTGCTCCAATTTTTGTTTCTTTGGGATTTTCAGAATCGCCCAAATTTATAACAACAGTTCGCTCTTCTGTGGGAGGTGTGGATTCTTCATGTCGGATCCATTCTTTTTTAATAGCCTGGGAATCTTCTTCATTTTCGGGATCAGAATAATCAGATTCGTAAGAATTTTTTGGACATGAATCCAAGCCATGCATATGACTATTATGGTTATGCAAAGTGTCATGCCTGAGATGTAACAACAAGATGGTCAAGATATGAAAATAAGGAATGCAATGCATGAAGATGCGATGAAAAAAATTTTCAATTCCAGATTTTCGAAAATTTCATGGGGAACTCGTCCTCATATCATTGGACATCCTTGTTCCAAAAAACATATTTTGAAAACTATAGATCGTGCAAAAGTCCAGGCCTCAAAGCATCATCATAGGGCTGGTTTAGTATACTTTTGCACGTCTATTAACAAAACATGCATATGTTTTTATTGAATTGAAAATGAATGCTTTATAATGTTCTGGATCAAAAGCTCGTGATCCGAATTATTACAGCACTTGAAATGAACGAAACAAATGAACAAATGGAATTCCCTCGCAGGGGAGAATTAAATGGATTACAATTGAAAACAACTGAAAACAAAGTAGAACACGGAAAACATCCCTTACACAGCGGGATCGGTAGGTGGATCCTCTTCGAAGCTCTCGAAAATGGCACCCACAGAACTCTCTTCAAATAAGTCGATGACGCCATAGGTCTCTATTTCTTCATCTTGGAGGAACTTTGGCGGTCCAGAGAAGAAATCTTTCAACGGAGGGGGAAGTAAACGTCGATAACTCTTTTCTTTGATGTTCGGGCTTTTCTGATTACCTTGATCTGGTTGATCGCCTTGGTAACCCAAGCCTTCTCGTTTCTTTCTCTTAGTCACCTCAATGGGTGTGAGAATGCCTTGGGACAGTTTTCCCAATCCTTTGCCAATAGTGAATCCATACTCGATCAACACTTTGCTAGACATAAGAGCCGCCTTTGAATAGTGAGGCTTTCTCACAACATGCCCGGCAGGCACACATGAGATCTTGATACTAACTCAAACGAATGGTAACTTGATTCTCCCTTTACTTCCGGTTCCACATATGGGATCGCAAGATTATTGAAGGTCTCGGATCCTTCTCGCAATGGACAGTTATAATTTTGCCACACGCGACAAAGCGAATCATCCGATGTAGACTTGAGGGTATAACACTGCGGGCGTGAATCCAAGGCCGTCCCAACAACAAGCTGAAGTTACTTGGGATATCAAGCACTTGAAATTTCTGAGTGAACATAATCGACCAACCATTAATCGCAAAGTCAATTTCTCCTAGAGCTTCTTTCTTCATGCCATCAAAAGCTCTAACTGAGTCTTAGAAGGACGAACATTATCCATACCTATACCTAGATTTGCACAAGGTTGACAACGGACAGATATTGAGAGCTGAACCGTTATCAATAAGTACTTTCGATATCCTTGTATCAAAGTGTTGAACAGAGATGTATAATGCTTTAGAGTGCGCTCGCCCTTCCGTGGCAAATCCTTTTCGGAAAAAAATCTGATCCTTAAGAAGGATAGCACCTACAAACTCTTCCAACTGTACCTCTCCAATTGTCTCGGGTACATGTACTTCATTAAGAACCTTTAAGAGAGCATTTCTATGTTTCTCGAAGACTTGAATAGTTCAAATAACGAGATTTTGAGCCGGCATTTTCCTTAACTGCTCGATCACTTCGATTCACTCGTTTTGAGAGTTTTGAGAAGTTGTTCCGCCTCTTCTTGATTCTGACCTTTTCTCGACACCTTCACGAGATGGAAAACATCGGCCGACCGAGTAACAAATATCTATTTCATGAGACTCATAATTCCATGGAACTGCCTTGGAATCATAAACAAGAGGTATTCTTGCTTTCAAATTCTCGTCTTTCTTGGTGGCACTCGATCACAATAGGCTTAAAGTCCTCATTAGAGATCTCTATATTTCCAAGCCATCAGCCATTAAATCTATAACCACGGGTTCCACAACATGCTCTTGGATTTCACAAGTAGCATCCAATTCAATTACAACAGGATCAATCACAGCCACTAGGACATCATCTTCAAATTCGGACCCCCATCCACTCGGGACGATAGTCTTAGGGTCAATAAAAGCGCTTGGAGGAGGAGAGTATTTTACCATGAAATCGTATTTTCCACTTGGCTGCCCGAGAGTGTCAACAATTTAAGCCCTTTTCAATCGCTTTCCTAATGAACTCCCGATCCCGATGGGGAGGTATGGCATTCAAATTCGAATCAGCATCGGAAAGAACTTCTCTATCATCTTCGTCATCGCTCCATCCAGTTGGAACAATGTCTTTCAAATCAAGAAAAAGAAACTTGGCGGAGGTGAACATTTGACAAAAGTGTCATACTTCCTACTTGGTTGCCTTAGAGTATCAACCACCTCATCACGCTCACGAGCGGTCGTTACAAATTCACGATCCCAATGAGTTCTTCTACCATCCGGATCGAGTCCTTGTCGGAAACATACTCCTTGTCTTCATTGGCGGGTATGCTTTCATCATCCATGCTTCCCCATCCATCGGGAACGATATCCCTTGGGTCGATTTAAAAACTTGGAGGTGGCGTGTATTTGACTATGAAGTCATATTTACCACTCGGCTGTCCGAGGGTATCAATAATTTCACCTTTTTCGATAGCCTTCTTCATAAATTCACGATCTCGACAGGCATTCTTACTCTCACATTCCGAATCACTATCGGAATAAATGTCAATCCAAGGTTCATCAACATCTGGCTCATACCCATCATCTTTTGGCTTAGAGCATGAGGCTTCACTCGCGAACTTGAATGAGAATTTCTCGGATGACAAATCAATTACAGCAGTCTCGATGGACTCTTCGGGCTTCCTTTCTTGAAGAGGCTGAATTATGCCTAAAGCAGCCATTTTGGCTAAGCAATACATTTTCTCCTCCCGGGATACATTTCCTTCTTTTTCGGTTGATCTCTAGCTATAGTCAATAACTCTTCCAACTTCGTCACATTGAACAAGAAAGGTTTCTCATTCTCATCACCAAATATCACGTTAACGGCTTCGGTATGATTAGGGAGCGGATTTTGCTGAACATTTGGCGTGGCATCTTTGAATGACAAGATCTTCTTATCCAACAAGTTCTGAATCTTGACCTTGAGAGTGTAACAATTGTTCACATCATGGCCCTTCTCACCCATGTGATATACACAAGATTTTGCCAAATCAAACCCAGCAAACTTTGGTGGGTTGTCTCTCGGGATTTCTTTTGCTACGAGTCTTTGTTCAATCAACATTGGCAGCAACTGAGACATAGGTCTTGGTAACGGAGTGAATTGCCTTTTATGGAGCTTTTCCTTTTCGGTCAAAATTCGGGAAAAACCCCTGTTTCCACAACAGACCTTTGAATTGGTGTGTTTAATGGCTTTTGAGCATTGGGATTTTGAATATAGGCAACCTCCACCATTGGCTCCTTTATCCTTCTTTAAGGTAAATCTACGAGTCGTCGTCTCGGACAATCGACCATCTCGCATGATTCCTTCGATACGTTCTCCCAATTCAACCATTGCAGGAAAATTAATGCAAGTGTTATTAAACATCTTATCAAGTATTCTCGAGGTAAAGCTCAAGAAACAACTGCATGATTTCTTTCTCGGACAACGGGGTTTGACTTGAGATGCCATAGTTCTCCACCTTTGGGCATATGCTCTAAAAGTTTCATTCCTCCTTTTGTCAACCCGGACCAGCTCTTCACGGGTTGGGGCAATTTCAGTATTAAACTTGTACTTGTTGGAGGAATTCATCTGCGAGATCTTCCCAAGTGCAAATTTTCTCCAAATCCAATTCGATGAACCACGTCAAGGCGGAATCAGCCAAGCTATCTTGAAAATTGTTGATCAACAGCGGGGTGTTATCGGAATAACGAGCCATCTTGCTCAAATAATATTTCAAGTGGGTTTTAGGGCACCCGGTTCCATCATACTTCCTTGAAAATTCGGGCTCCTTGTAAAAATCAGGGACTTTCACCTTTGTAAAAGGCGACAACTTATCAAAGCCTTGGAGTTGGTAACCTTGCAACATGCACAAGCGTTCCTCCAATTTTGCAAGACGTCTCGCACTCTCTTCATCCATATGAGCGACAGGCGACTCCTTAGGTGGAGCTTCCAAATCAATGACGGTAGGAATGGCATTAACGGGGACCTCTTCAGCAGGTCCTTTGTCAACAGAATCTATCACCGGCGCATTAGTGGGCGCATTAGTGGGCGCATTAGGAGTAGAAGCTGCAGCAGCAGGAGCTATAGGCGTGAAGTTCTTCACTTGATTTGCAAGATCAGTTAAAAGCGCCATCATTTGTGCCATTTGATTCTCGATGGTAATAACACGAGTACGAGTGTCCTCGTTCTCCATCCTTGCTTGGCGACGGGTGCGTATAATAGAACGCGTCTCAGCCGTATTTTAATACTCTCTGTAAAACACAGAAATCAAATTAGTATATGGAAAATGAATTGAGACGAAAATATAAAACCCTTCAATTTTATATTTTCTTTAGATGAAATAGAGATAAGAAATATTCTCATGATCCCAATATCACGTGAATAATCTCTTATCATAATTTCTTCACAAGAAATTATACAATTAAAGGGGTAACACGCGATGATTAATCAAGATGCCCCATCTATATTCCATTGGAGTCTCGGAAAAGAAAAACGCACAAAGGGAAATTTCACTATTAACAACAAAATTTGTGAAATACAATCCCTTAAAAACAAGAAGAGAGTCCTATTACATCATTACTAAAATGAGTAAAAAGGAAACCCTATACATCAAATCTATAAAAGGAAAATTACATGAAAGGAGACTCCCTCATGGAACATAGCCAAACTCCTAATGGATTTTCTTTAGATGCGAGGCGAATTCGTTTGTTTTCTTGGGTCAAACGTTCAACCTCGGCTAAAGCTTCATTCTTTTCCTTAAGAGCTCTGACGGCTATAGCTTGCTGTTGAGTTGGCTTCTCGGGGACATCAGGGAGATCTATTTTAAGCTCGGGCTCGAGGCGACGGTGTATGTACTCCGGCAATGCGTGATGGGCCTTCATTTCCCCTTCCAATTCTGATTCATCGGTAATGAGAATTGACTCTGGGCAACATTTGTACCACATATCAATGATAGTCTTGACCATTTCCTTCACATCCGTCATTTGGTCCTTTTGGATGACATCTTTGCGATAATCAAAATGATATAACCCCAGCTTGAGGAATGGTGGAATCTTTTGAAGTCTTGATATTGACGGATCACCCTAAAAGGGTAATATGACGTAGACCCGTAAGACCCAAGAGTGGGATTGGGTTGTCGGATCCGTTATTAAAAAGCGCACCCCGGGATTTCCAAGCCAACGAACATGCCATTGGATTTGATTTGGAACAAGGTTCTTGAAAAAATTAAACCAAGTTGAAAACGACCAAAAGGGAAAGATTTCTTCCTTTTCTCGGAAGAGCGAGATAGGATGACAATCTTTGGACACATCTATGATTTTCAAGCTCAAACCAAAATCTTTGAGGTGAGAGACCAACCAAATTTGGAGTAAACCTATTGGGGCTCTAAAGATACCATTTTTGTTTTGTTTGAACCTATTGAGTGATAATCTGAAGGTCTCGCCTAAGATCATATTGGAGAATCTTTTGAACATACACACTTGATTGACAATGTGAACTAACAAAGGATCCATGGTCTTTTTTTGGTAAATGGGAAAACCACAAAACCAAAGAAGGCTAAGAGAAAAACTCGAGGAATTTGATTACCCGATTCCTTTGGCAAGCTAGAAAAATGTCGTTCTAAGAATGTGAAAGGAAATGCATTGGAATTCCCTCTAAGAACGCCTTTAATTTGGAGAATATCGATTCCTAAGAATTGGCTCAAAAGAGTTATAGGATCTATATCTATCGGAGGACCCGACTAGACCAAAAGACCCGACTCTACCAATGGCAATATCGTACTCCTCAATTGTAGGGGTCAACTCATTTCGACCAAACACAAAAGTGGATGTCTTGAGTTCCAAAAATGGGACAATGCTTTGATCATGGCGACCACGAGGCTCGATGTATAAGAGTGCGGGAAGATATCCGATCCTCTTTTCCACGTAATCCTTCTGCCTTGACTCGAGACTTTCCCACATGACCACAAGAGCTCTTGGTACAGAGATGATTCGAATCTCCGACATATCCATTTTGACTAACCCTAATTTGGGGCATCGAGATTAATCACCACGCATTATAGAAAAGAATATAACGTGGGCTTGAAATGGCGTAATTGAAATTGTAGAACGATACAATCAACCTTACCACGAAGAGAAAATGGCAAACACATCGACACATCGCATGAGGACATGTGAGTTTTGACATCTAAGGGTGGGATTCTAAAGGTTTAAGGTCCCCATCTCAATTGGATAAGAAGAGTTTACCCACCGCTACTAACGTCGGTCGGTGCACTTCTTACTAATCAAGATGAGCGGTATTGAAGAATGGATTACCACATGGATTCACATACGGATTCCACTCTTAATACCTCCTAAGGTGCCTTAAACGATCCGGGGTTTTAGACCGCGGGACGTGGGTGCATTGTGTCGTGCTAAAACAAGTAAACATGCGTTTAAATCTAAAGCAAACAACACTTCAATATAATCTCATACATTCGACATTCACCCGAACAACACCTACAAAACAAAGGGTTTGCATTCACTCCACCCCTTATGGCTCCCACCTTCAAAACCATTTAACACATGGTTAGTGGACTAACCTCATTTTCCACGCGACTTTGACATGCAGTCGATGCTACAAAATGTAGACAAGTGAGATAACAACCAACAAGTTTATCACGGCTTTAATCCACTTAGGTTTGTAACCTAGTCCCCAGTGGAGTCGCCAAGCCTGTCGCGACCTACCCCTCGAGGGCCCGAGCTCGGATGAGGCGGGTTTAGAGATAAGTGTTCATGAGATGGTTCATATGGCACTTTTTTTAAAATGATTTTACTGAAGTGTAAATCTTTTGTTTAGCCATATAACTCATTGATCATGAACGTGGATTTTCCCTAAATCCATATCTCGCGTGACAGCGGATTGATTTTATTTTTTAAGGAGTCGCCACTAGCCTAGGTCGGGGGTCGGCTAGAATACCCAACCGAAACGCGGGAATTTCGTTTCGGTTTCCACGAAAACCAGAGATCAAAGGTTCGGGGACTAGCTTACGTTAATATTTCTATTAACGCCCTTTCGGTACCGCTAAACTTAACATGGTCGTTATCTAAGTCGTCATGCATTTGTTTTTTTTTTTTACCATTTTCATGCCAAAATCTTAGTCCACTAGGTGGTCATGCATCTTGTTTTTGTATTTTCATTTGAGATTCTAAACTAATCCTATCTTAGTCTAGAAAAAGAAAGAAAAATCAATTGTATTGAAAGACAATTCGGTAAAGTAAACACTCAAAGTATTGAAAAGACGAGCTAATTCTAAGTGCGAGAAAGTAAAAAAGGTAAGAACCCGCAACTCGTCGGGTGTTTATTACAACACGAATTGAAAACCCGAGACATGATCGGGGATGAATGAATTAAGTACAAATTGAAACCGGATTGGACATCGGTTTGAAACCATCAAAATGAATACAAATCGAGACCGGATTGGACATCGGTCAATCACCTTGGTCTTCTATTTCGGATTTTTCTTCCTTGGACCGCCTCTCGGTGTCGGTGTTTACATTCATACATTCATTCATGAAAAGGCAACATAACAATGATGCAATCAATTCACTAATTAAACACGGGCCTCGGGATCGGCCTTTGTTTTTCATGCGATTCGATTCATCACCCATCTAATCAACTAACATTGTTTGATTAATGGTTAATGATAATGAGCTACCATTTGCATTCACAAAACGGCAACTCATATCAATTAACCCCTAAAAAGTCGGGTTCTAATGACCATGAATGGGCTACCCGCCCGAACATGCACCGGGCCTAACATTCATCTAACAAATACATGCATAAACATAAAATGAACATGCATTCAAGCCCATGGGCCTTGTTTTGAAACCAAACAAACCATGAGAAGTGGGCTTTATAAAAAGACCACTTATTCAATTAATGCCTAATTCGGATTGAATCTGTTTGAATGTGATTAACTATCCTAATGACGTCCAAATGAAGTGATTCAGGTGTCCTTAGAAAGCTTATGACATGAGGATCAAAAGTCAAGAAGACCATTTTTTCTAAATCCTAGCCAATTTTCTCGAAAATATCAAATTAAAACTCAGTGACAGGCTGGACTCAGTTCAGTTATGAATTTCAAAACAAAGGCGGGAAAAATAACAAACCTTATCAAAACAGCGCGAAAATTTTTGTGCCGTTAGGATTCCCCATGTGCAACAACTTTCATGTTTTGAGTTTTTGCTAAAAAGCCCTCTAAATTTTTATAAAATTCAATTTTCGCTAGGGACTCAATTGCAAATACAGTTTTGACCCGGAAGACCTTTCATGAGATTTTAAGCAAATTGGTCCTTCAAAATTGCTATTAGGTCCTCAAAATTTTCAGTTGAGTATATTGAGACCCCAATAAACAACTTTGAAGTTTTGAATTTTTTGCAAAAAAAGGGCTCTAACTTCATCAAATTCGGAGAAACACTTTGAACTCCAAAGGAACAAAAATCAGATCTGGACACAGAACTGATCAAATCATGAGAATTCCTTTTGAAAATTCAAATGATCTTCGATTTTGATGAAATTAGTATCAATAGAAAGATCTCGATCTCAGGAAGAACTTTCGTGAAGAAAATTTTTTCATATCTCGAACACACGAATTTATGAAAATCGAAGAACACACGAAGGTCGACTGAAATCAACATGTCACCAGATCTATATGCACATGACGTGGCAAATCGTACTAGGCTAACATGCTTAGAATTTTATGAAAATTTTACAGTGAACAGATCAAGATGTGTTTTACAATTTTCATGAAGAAAGTTTTTCCAGAAAATGATTGTAGAAAATCATAAAATTCATCGAACAGCACAACCTCAGTCAGGGGATCATCAGAACAGACTTAAACAAAAATTACAGATTCTGATCCTGATGTCTAACAGTGTTTTGACATAGCAAATGAAGTCCGATCGGGGCATATGATATATCAAATCGAAGCTTAAGACGAGCTTTACGATTCTCTAGTTTATCACTTCACCAGATTTCAACGTTAACAGGCTCAAATCACCATCTCAAGCATGCAGGTTTTACTGGTTACGAATTTGCAGAATTGTGTTCAAGTGTTCTTACCTTGTCTCGCGATGATCCAACGCTCAAGGATCCGGCCTCCGTATTCTGATCTGGAATGTCACGGAGGGCCTTGGAAAGCTCGGCCAATCTACGATAATGGATTGCAAGAGATAATGTGAGAATCAACTCGTTTTCACACAAATAAACGAATCAGCAAAAGTTGATTTTGATGCGATCCGGTGGCTGTTCAATGCGAAAAAGTATATATACCCCTTGCTTGAATCACCGGAGGAGGTCGCCGAGAACCCGGTTCAGCCGGTTGAACCGGCTGATTTTAGCCCTGGCGCCTGAGATTGATCAAATGGTCAAAATGCATCCTTAATGATTAAGGATATTCCTTAGAGGCTAAGGATTGATGACATGGCATTGTGGATGGACATGATCAATTCTAAATGAATGGCCATGATTGATTTGCTAATCCCCAATTAATTTGCTTAATCCTTGAAAAGGGCATTTTTGTCATTTTTGATTAAAGGGCATTTTTGTCATTTTTGATTAAGGGCATTTTGTCATTTTTTTGTCACTCAAGATGATGTGACTGATCTTGATTGGTCCGACCGGATCATCGATCATCAAAATTTTCAACCGGAAAATGATTAATCCGATCGGATTAGTTCAATTTGAATTAAATCAATTTGAGTCAATTAGCTCTGAATTTGGGTAATTGCATGACCAAGCTAGACTAACAAGTTTAATTGAAGTCTAATTAACCAAATTGAGTCTCAATTCATCAAATTGAATATTAGTCTAGAATGGGTCAAGTTGAATTGAATTGATTAGACTAATTACTCTTAGACTTCTTAATCATTGGATCACTAAATTGATCAAATTGACCCAAATTCATGTGATTCTTTCAAAAATTGATTTTGAATTTGGGTTTCATATAAGAAATCGGGGTTCAATCGTGTCTCAATTTGCAGACATCATGAAGAATCGATCAAAATCAATTAGATTAGGGCCAAAATTGGGGGTTTTATGTTTGGCTTGGAATCACAAAATTGGTTCCAAAATTGAACATAAAATGACCTCTAGATCAAATGTCGTGAAGAAAACTAACCTAAAAAAGGACTAGAAATGAAGTAATTTCATTTTTGGCCAATTTGAATCAAATTCCATAAATTTGGGGAAAAGTTGATTCTAAATTGATTTTCGTAAAATTTCAAATGCAAAAGGTAAATTGAATGTAAAATAAGATGATTTTTGAAATTTTGTATTTTCAATTTTTTGGTCAAAGGTTTGACCAAAAGTCAAACCCTAGTTGACTTTTCACTAAGAGCTTGATTTTATGATCAAATCTTTGAATTTTCTAAAATTTTCACCTCTAAAGTGAAATTAAACTTGAAAGGAATCTTTTATGCAAAAAGCCCCAATTTGAATCTGGGGTTGACTTTTGGTCAACAAGGTTGACCAAAAAGTCAACGCCAAAAATCAACCATTTGACTTTTCGGTTTTGCATGAAATGAATAGAAATTGTTTGCAGAAGCTAGGCCAACAGCGACAGAATTAAAAAAACTACACTTTTTGTTCAAGAAATGGGCTCAAAATCGCGATCGGAAACCATAATCTCAAATTTTCAAAATTTTAATGACGCTACGGCTAAAAAATTAGGTGTCAACAGTTGTAATGTTGGTTCGGGTTAGGCTCAAAAGGCTTGAAATTTTGTAGAAGAGGTTTGAATGAGAAATGATGATTATCTTGGCATCATTACCAAATTGTCCAAATTTGACGTCATTTGACTCTTGAAAACCAAATTGTCTCGAGAGTCTATTGTTCTTGCAACTTAAGAGCTTTGCTCTTTCTAAGCATCTTTTGCGATAGGAATTTTGTTTTTATCATAAGCATGTTGCTTTTGCTTTTGCTTTTGATTCATTTTTTTTCATGGGCATCAGCCTTGCTTTTACAAGGCACACTGCTTTTTCATGTCCCATAATATTTATCTTTTGAGCTCTTTGGACTCTCGAGACACTTTATACATATTCACTAATTTTTTCAAATTTTCTTGATAAATCATATGCATTGCCCAAATGTAGGGTGATAATCAACATTTTGGGCTTTGAAATGAACATGCTTAAGGGTCAACTTGGTTAAGCAAAGGATAACTGTGTTTGGGTAGAGGAAAAGGATGCTCTTCTTCACTTTGGGATATTTTGAGCTTCCATAAAGATTTACCTGAAATTACCACAAGAAGGTTGATACAAGTGAAAGCAATAAAATCTTTCTTAATCTTTTTGCTCCAAAAATGATCAACCATAACTTCTTAACTTGCCCCAATGTGGGGTGGCTCTTGACAGGGGTATTTTGAAAATTCTCCTTATTTGGCTCAAAGTGGCTAGCAAAGGATAAAATGAATGTTTAGGATAGAGAAATGAAATGCCTTTTATCATTTCAATCCATGTATTCAATGTGAACGAACCCTCCGTCCTATGACATGGTTTTTTTGCTCAATTCTCTCAAAATGAGCATAGGGACATGTTTGATCAAAAGTTTGCCTTTTATATATCATCCTAGGCATTTCCAGTTGGCATTTTTGAGAAATCCCTTTTTCTTTTTCAAATGATCATTTGATTAAATCTTTCGTCTGTGGGGAATTTTGACAAATCAAAACATTTTATTTATTTTTATTTATTTTATTTTCTTTTTGATTCCTCTGGGGATGTTTTTTAGTAAAATTTCAAACTTGAAAAACATTTTTGACAGAAAAGGTCCTTACAAAAAGGATCTACTTCCTAAACTCTAGGGAGAAGATTGATTTGATTTTTTTTTATTTTTTTATAGCTACTTCCCTTGAACTTTGGAATAACTTCCTAAAGGGAATAATTGAATACCTACAAAATGAACAAATATGCAAAAATGCCATGTATGCATGAGATGCATGATGCAAATGTCCTAAAGTGACTTGGATTCAATCCAAAAGTAGCTTAAAGGCTTCTTATTCAAGGAAATATTTCTTGACAGCATCAACATTACAGGTTTTGACAACTCTCGGGCCATCCATTTCTACAAGAACCAATGCTCCACCAGGTAACACTTTCTTGATGACATACGGTCCTTCATAATTGGGGGAGAACTTCCTCGATCTAGAATGATGGGTATGACTTTCCTCAAAACCAGGTCATTGATCTCAAAATGCCTGGGTCGAACTTTACGGTTGAATGACTTAGCCACTCGTTTTTGGTAGCTTTGTCCATGGCACAGGGCTTTTACCCTTTTTTCATCAATCATATTAAACTGTTCAAATCTTTGTTGAATCCATTTTGCTTCAGAAATCTTTATTTGCGAAAGTACCCTTAATGAAGGAATTTCCACTTCCATAGGTAAAACTGCTTCCATTCCATATACTAATGAGAATGGCGTTGCCCCAGTGGAAGTGCGAATGGAAATTGATATGCCATTAATGCATATGGCAACCGCTTCGTGCCAATCTCGGTAATTCTCTGCCATTTTGGACAGAATCTTCTTTACATTCTTGTTTGCTTTGTCTCATGACTCCATTCATTTGTGGGCGGTAAGAAGAAGAATTCAAGTGGCGAATGTGAAACTTATTGAGTAGCTCATACACTACTTTATTATTCAAGTTTGACCCATTATCTGTGATAATTGCTTCTAGAACCCTGTATTGAGCAATAATGTCTCGACGAATAAATTTTGCCACACTTCTCACAGTGACGTGAGCATAAGAATTGGTTTTGATCCATTTGGTGAAGTACTCGATAGCCACTAGAATGAAACGATGTCCATTTGATGCCTTAGGATTAATTGGTCTGATAATGTCAATCCCCCACATTGAAAAAGGCCATGCCTCGGACATTTGATGTAATTCATTTGGGGGAGTATTGATTTTGTCTCCATAAACCTGACATTGATGGCAACATTTGACATGTTGAATACAATCGACTTCCATGGTTAACCAGTAATAACCTAGCCTCATGATCTTTCTTGTTAGAAGATGGCCATTCATATGAGGACCGCATTCTCCTTCATGTATCTCTTTTATTAATAAATTGGCCTCTTTGGTGTATACGCACTTCAGTAGGACCGAATCAAAAGATCTTTTATACAAAGCACCTCCACTAAGAAAGAATTTGGAAGCTAACTTAGTCAAGTATTTCCAATCAGCAACTCGACTTCCGTGGAGAAATTTTCCTTCTCAAAGGTAATTCATAATGTCATAGTACCATGATTGACCATCGAGTTCTTCTTCTACAACCATGCAATACGCAGTTCTTTTTAAAATGTTGATTTGCAAAGGATCAATATTCAAACCATCAGTTACTTGTAACATTGAAGACAATGTCGCCAAAGCATCAAGAAAATTGATTATGAGATCTTGGCAAATAATCAAATGAGATCTCTTCGAATTCTTCCACCAAGCTTTTAAGATACTCATGATAAGGAATCAGTTTTGAATCACGAGTTTGCCATTCACTTCCTGTTTGGAGAATGATAAGCGCGGAATCACCATAAACTTGTAATCTCTTAACCTTCATATCGATGGCTAATTGGAGATCAAGAATACAAGCTTCATATTCTGAAATGTTATTGGTACAAGGAAATACCAACTTTACAGCTACTGAATAATGTTGACTCGATGGGGATATTAAGACTGCTCTAGTACCAAAACCGAGAGAGGTTAACAGCTCCATCAAAATACATGGTCCACTTGTCTTATGACACCAGATGGATTCTTTCATCAATTTCATCCCAGTAATCTGACTTTAAGGGACTTTCAGCTAGCATGTCAGCTATGGCTCGTCCTTTAATGGACTTCAGAGACATGCTTTGGATATCAAATTTAGAGAGCAATAGTTGCCATTTGGCAAGCCTTCCAACCAGTGCAAGCTTTTCCAAAAGATACTTGATAGGATCATTTTCATTCACAAGCAGGATACGATGGTGAAGAGTGTATTGCCGTAATCTGTGTAATACCCAAATTAAGGCTACACATGCTTTCTTAACTTCTGGGTATTGAGCTTCACCAGAAGTAAACTTTTTGTTGAGGTAGTAAATAGCGCGTTCCATTTGATCCTCCAGTTTCTTCTGCACTAACATAGCTCCCAAAGACTCATCGTGAATAGTGAGATACAAAATCAAAGGTATACCTGAAACAGGCGGTACCAAAACTGGTGCTTGTGAAAGATACTGCTTCAATTGTTGAAAGGATTTTTGACAATCTTCGTTCCATTCAACTTTGGCATTCTTTTTCAATAGCTTGAAGAATGGCTTGGTTGTTTCAGATAACTAGGAAATAAATCTTGCAACATAATTCAATCTTCCCAACAAGCTTCGGACTTCCTTAATAGTAGAAGGGGGTTTTAAATCGCAAATGGCCTTCACCTTCGAGGATCAATCTCGATGCCCTTGTTACTAACCATAAATCCAAGGAGCTTTTCAGACTTTGCCCCAAAAATGCACTTAGCGGGGTTAAGCTTTAGCTTGAACTTTCTAAGTCGATCAAACAGTTTCTTCAAGACTTCAATGTGGTCTTCACCTCGTCGTGATTTAGCGATCATGTCGTCGACATAAACTTCAATCTCTTTATGCATCATGTCATGGAATAATGTCACCATGGCTCTTTGGTAAGTTGCCCCCACATTCTTCAAGTCGTAGGGCATAACCTTGTAACAGAATGTTCTTCATGGGGTGATGAAAGATATTTTAGTCTTATTTTCTTCCTTCATTCGGATTTGGTTTCGATCGGAGAAACCATCCGTGGGCGAAAATAATTCGAATCTCTTTGTCTTTGTCGACCAAGACGTCAATATGTGGTAATGGGAAATCATCTTTGAGACTTGCTTTATCAAGTTGTGGTAATTGACACATACCCGAACTCGCCCATCCTTCTTCATGACTGGGACAACATTACCAATCCAGTCAGCATAATGAGTAACTTCAATGAAATCAACTTTTAATAGTTTCATGACTTCTTCCTCAATCTTCTTGGATAATTCTGACTTCGTCCTCCTAAGCTTCTGTTTCTTAGGCGGAATGGCAGGATCAAGAGGCAACGTGTGTTCTACAATGTTGGGGTCTAGACCCGGCATGTCAGCATAAGACCAAGCAAAGACATCCCAATACTCCTTCAATAGTTCGATCAGTCGATCAACGATCTGTTTGAGAGAGACTTGCCCCAATTTTTGTTTCTTTGGGATTTTTAGAATCGCCCAAATTTATAATGACAGTTTGTTCTTCCGTGGGAGGTTTAGATTCTTCATGTTGGATCCATTCTCTTTTAATAGCCTTGGAATCTTCTTCATTTTCAGGATCAGAATAATCAGATTCGTATGAGTTTTTTGGACATGAATCCAAGCCATGCATATGACTATCATGATTATGCAAAGTGTCATGCCTGAGATGCAACAAAAAATGGTTAGTATATGAAGATAAGAAATGCATGAAGATGTGATGAAAAAACTTTTCGAATTCTAGATTTTCGAAAATTTCATGGGGAACTCATCCTCATATCATTGGACATCCTTGTTCCAAAGGATTATTTTGAAAACTATAGATCGTGCAAAAGCCCTGGCCTCAAAGCATCATCATAGGGCTAGTTTGGTATAATTTCCATACGTTTATCAACAAAGTATGGGAATGTTTTTATTGATATGCAGTAAATGTCATATAGTGTTTTGGATCCAAAGTTCGTGATCCGAATTATTACAACATATGAAATGAACGAAACAAATGAAATGAACAAATGGAAGTCCCTTGCAGGGGAGAATTAGATGGATTACAACTGAAAAAAAAGAAACATCCCTTACATAGCGGGATCGGTAGGTGGATCATCTTCAAAGCTCTCGGAAATGGCACCTACAGATCTCTCTTCAAATAAGTCGATGATACCATAGATATCTATATCTTCATCTTGGAGAAACTTCGGCGTTCCAGAGAAGAAATCTTTCAATGGAGGAGGGAGTACGCGTCGATAAGTCTTTTCTTTGATGTTTGGGCTTTTTTGATTACCTTGATCCTATTGATCACCTTGGTAACCTAAGCCTTCTCGTTTCTTTCTCTTAGTCACCTCAATGGGTGTGAGGATGCCTTGGGACAGCTTTCCCAATCCTTTGCCAATAGTGAATCCATACTCGATCAACACTTTGCTAGACATAAGGGCCGCCTTTGAATAGTGAGGCTTTCTCATAACAGTACCTGCGGGCACATGAGATCTTGACACTAACTCAAATTCTTTCTCTTAGTCACCTCAATGGGTGTGAGGATGCCTTGGGACAGCTTTCCCAATCCTTTGCCAATAGTGAATCCATACTCGATCAACACTTTGCTAGACATAAGAGCCGCCTTTGAATAGTGAGGCTTTCTCATAACAGTACCTGTGGGCACATGAGATACTGACACTAACTCAAATGAGTGGTAGCTTGATTCTCCTTTTACTTCTGGCTTCACATAAGGAATTGCAATATTGTTGAAGGTTTCGTATCCTTCTACTTATGGATGCCGATTTATAATCTTGCCGCATTACCGACAAAGCAGATCATCTAATGTAGACTTGAGGGTATAACACTCGCGCGATGAATCCAAGGTCGTCCCAACAACAAGCTGAAGTTACTTATGATATCGAGCACTTGAAATTTCTGAGTGAACATGGTGGACTAATTATCAGTACGCAAGTCAATTTCTCCTAGAGCTTCTTTCTTCATGCCATCAAAGGCTCTGACTGAAGTTTTAGAAGGACGAACATTATCCATACCTACACCTAGACAGCGCAAGGTTGATAACGGACAAATATTGAGAGCTGAACCGTTATCAATGAATACTCTTGATATCCTTGTATCAAAGTGTTGAACAGAGATGTATAATGCTTTAGAGTCGCTCGCCCTTCCGGCGGCAAATCCTTTTCAGAAAAAGAAATTTGATCCTTAAGAAGAATAGCACCTACAAACTCTTCTAATTGTACCTCTTCAATTGTCTCGGGTACCTGTACTTCATTATGAATTTTTAAGAGAACATTCTTATATTTCTCGGAAGACTTGAATAGTTCAAATAACTTGATTTGAGCCGCATTTTTCTTAGCTGCTCGATCATACCTTCACTCGTTTTGAGAGTTTTGAGGAGTTGCTCCGCCTCCTCTTCGATTCGACCTTTTTCTCAACACTTTCACTAGATAGAAAACATCGGCCTGACCGAGTAACAGCATCTATTTCATTAGACTCATAATTCCAAGGAATTGCCTTGGAGTCGTAAAGCAGGAGGTATTCTTGCTTTCAAATTCTCATCTTTCTTGGGTGGCAGCTCGATCTACAAGGCTCAAAGTCCTCATTAGAGATCTTTATATCTTTGAAGCCATCAGCCATTAAATCTATGACCCGGAGGTTCTACAACTTGCGCTTGGATTTCACAAGTAGCATTTAATTCAATTCAACAGGATCGATCCAGCTATCATGCCATCATCTTCAAATTCGGACCCCCATCCACTTGGGATGATAGTCTTATGGTTGATAAAAACACTTGGAGGAGGAGAGTATTTTACTATGAAGTCGTATTTACCACTAAATGCACTCGGAGTATCAACAATTTAAGCCTTTTCAATTGCCTTCCTAACGAACCCTCGATCCCAGTGGGAGGTATGGTGCTCAAATTCCGAATCAGCATCGGAAAGAACCACTCTATTATTTTCATCATTCCATTTAGTTAGAACAGTGTTTTTTTCATGGGCCTTCTTCATAAATTCATGGCTTCGACGGGCTTTCTTGCTCTCACATTCCAAATCACCATCGGAAAATATGTTACTCCATGGTTCATCAACATCTAGCTTGTATCCATTATCTTTTGGCTTAGAGCATGAGACTTCATCTGCGAACTTGCAAGAGATTTTTTCGGACAACAAATCAATTATAGTGGTCTCGATGGACCCTTCGGGTTTCCTTCCTTGAAGAGGCTGAATTATCACGTAGCAAACCATCTTGGCTAGGCAATACATTTTGTCCTCTTGAGATACATTTCCTTCTTTCGGTTGATCTCTAGCTATAGTCAATAGCTCTTCCAACTTCACAATGTTGAACAAGAAAGGTTTCTCATTCTCGTCTCCAAATATCATATTAACGGCTTCGGTATGATTAGGGAGCGGATTTTGTTGAACATTTGGTGTAGCATCTTTAAACGACAAGATCTTCTTATCCAACAAGTTTTGAATCTTGATCTTGAGAGTATAATAGTTGTCCACATCATGGCCCTTCTTACCCATGTGGTACACGCAAGATTTTGCCAAATCAAACCCAGCAAACTTTGGTGGGTTGTCTCTCGGGATTTCTTTTGCTATGAGTCTTTGTTCAATCAACATCGGCAGCAACTGAGACATAAGTCTTGACAACAGAGTGAATTGTCTTTGTGAAGCTTTTCCTTTTCGGTCAAAACTTCGGGAAGAGCCCCCTGTTTCCATAACGGACTTTTGAACTAGTGTGTTTAATGGCTTTTGAGCATTAGGATTTTGAATATAGGCAACTTCCACCATTGGCTCCTTATCCTTCTTTAAGGTAAATCTGCGAGTTGTCATCTCGGATAATAGACCCTCTCGCATGATTCCTTCAATACGTTCTCCCAGTTCAACCATTGTGGGGAAATTGATGCAAGTGTTATTAAACATCTTATCGAAGTATTCTCGGGTAGAGCTCGAAGAAACAGCTGCATGATCTTTTTCTCGGGACATCGGAGGTTTAACTTGGGGCCTTAGTTCTCCACCTTTGGGCATACGCTCTAAAAGTTTCATTTCTCCTTTTTGTCAATCCGGACTAGCTCTTCACGGGTTGGGGCAATTTCAGTATTAAACTTGTATTGTTGAAGGAATTCATCTGCGAGGTATTCCCAGGTGCAAATTTTCTCTAAATCCAACTCGATGAACCATGTTAAGGCGGAATCAGCCAAGCTATCTTGAAAATTGTTGATCAACAGCGGAGTATTATCGGAGTAACGAGCCATCTTATTTAAATAATATTTCAAGTGGGTCTTAGGGCACCCTGTTCCATCCTACTTCCTTGAAATTCGGGCTCCTTGTAAAAATCAAGGACTTTCACTTTTGTAAAAAGGCGACAACTTATCAAAGCCTTGGAGTTGGTAACCTTGCAACATGCACAAAGCGTTCTTCCAATTTTGCAAGGCGTCTCGCGCTCTCTTCATCCATATGAACGACCCGGAGATTCCTTAGGTGGAGCTTCCAAATCAACAACGATGGAAGGAGCATTAACGGGGACCTCTTCAACATGTCCTTTGTCCACGGGGATCTATTATCGAAGCATTAGCGGTGCATTAAGAGTAGAAAATTTGTAGTAGCGAGAGCCACGGTGTGAGGTTCTTTACTTGATTTGTAAGATCAGTTAAGATTGCCATCATTTGCGCCATTTGGTTCTCAATGGTAATAACACGGGTACGAGTGTCTTTATTCTCCATCCTTGCTTGGCGACGGGTGCGTGTGATAGAATGTGTCTCAGCCGTACTTTAGTACCTTTTTGTAAAAAAAAAAAAATCAGGTTAGTATGCGAAAAATGAATTGAGACGAAAATATAAAACCCTTCAATTTTATATTCTCTTTGGATGAAATAGAGATAAGAAATATTCTCATGATCCCAATATCATGTGAATAATCTCTTATCACAATTTCTTCACAAGAAATTATACAATTGAAGGGGTTACACGCTATGATTAATCAAGATGCCCCATCTATATTCTATTGGAATCTCGAAAAGAGAGTACATACAAAGGGAAATTTCACCATTAACAACAAAATTCGTGAAATGCAATCACTATAGATCAATCTAAAAACAAGAATAAAATCCTATTACATCATTACTAAAATGAGTAAAAAGGAGACCCTATACATCAAATCTATAAAAGCATAAAATTACATGAAAGGAGATTCCTTCATGGAATATAGCACAAATTATAATGGATCTTTTAGATGCGAGGCGAATTCGTTTGTTTTCTTGGGTCAAATCGTTCAACCTCAGCTAAAAGCCTCATCCCTTTCCTAAGAGCTCTTACAGCTATAGCTTGTTATTGAGTTGGCTTCTCGGGGATATTAGGAGATCGACTTTAAGCTCGAGCTCGAGGCGACAGTGTATGTACCTTGGCAATGCATGATGTATCTTCATTTCTCCTTCCAACTCGACTCGTCGGTAACGTGAATCGGCTCCGAGTGGCATTTGTACTACATATCAATGATGGACTTGATCATTTCCTTCAAATCTGTCATTTGGTCCTTTTGGATGACATCTTTGCGATAGTCAAAATGATATAACCCCAGCTTGAGGAATGGCGGAATCTCTTGAAGCGCGATATTCTGGATCACCCTAAAAGGGTAATATGACGTGGACCCCGTGAGACCCAAAAGTGGGATTGGATTGTTAGATCCGTTATTAAGGCGCACCTCGGGATTTTCAAGCCAACGAACATGCCATTGCATTTGACTTGGAACAAGGTTCTTAAAAAAATTAAACCAAGTTGAGAATGACCAATAAGATAAGATTTCTTCCTTGTCTTGGAAAAGCGAGATAGGATGAGAATCTTTGGACACATCTATGATTTTCAAGCTCAAACCGAAGTTTTTGAGATGAGAGACCAACCAAATTTGGAGTAAACCTATTAGGGCTCTAAAGACACTATTTCTGCTTTGTTTGAAGCTATTGAGTGATACGAAGGTCTCGCCTAAGATCATATTGGAGAATCTTTTGAACATACACACTTGATTGACAATGTGAACTACCAAAGGATCCATGGTCTTTTTGGTGAATGGAAAACCACAAAACCAAATAATGCTAAGAGAAAGGCTCGAGGAATTTGATTACTGCTTCTTTTGGCAAGCTAGAAAAATATCGTTCTAAGAATGTGAAAGGGAGTGCATTAGAATTTTCTCTAACCTTTGATTTGGAGACTGTCAACTCCTAAAAATTGGCTCAAAAGAGTTATAGGATCTATATCTATCGGAGGACTAACTAGATCAAAAAAACCGACTCTTTCAATGGCAATATCGTACTCCTCAATTGTAGGGGTCAACTCATTTCGACCAAACACAAAAGTGAATGTCTTTGAGTTCCAAAAATGGGACAATGCTTTGATCATGGCGATATGAGGCTTGATGTATAAGAGTGCGAGAAGATATCCGATCCTATTTTCCATGTAATCCTTCTGCTTTGACTCGAGACTTTGCCACATGGTCACGAGAGATCTAGGTATGGGGATGATTCGAATCTCCGACATATCCATTTTGACTAACCCTAATTTGGGGCATCGAGATTAATCACCATGCATTATAGAGAAAAAAAAACATTAATTTGTAATGACGTAATTGAAATTGTAGAATGATACAATCAACCTTACCACGAAGAGAAATTGGCAAACACATCGACACATCACATGGGGACATGTGAGGTTTGACATTTAAGGGTAGGATTCTAAAGGTTTAAGGTGCTCATCTTAATTAGATAAGAAGAGTTTACCCACCACTACTAACGTCGGTCGATGCACTTCTTACTAATCAAGATGAGCGATATTGAAGAATGGATTACCACATACATTCACATGTGGATTCCACTCTTAATACCTCCTAAAGGTGCCCTAAAATGATCCGGGTTTTAGACTGCGGACGGGTGCATTGTGTTGTGCTAAAGCAAGTAAAACATGCATTTAAATCTAAAAGCAAACAACACTTCAACATAATCTCATACATTCGACAGTCATCCCGAATGCCACCTACAAAACAAAGGGTTTACATTCACTCCACCCTTATGTCTCCCACCTACAAAACCATTTAACACATGGTTAGTGGACTAACCTCATTTTCCACGTGACTTGACATGCAGTCAATGCTATGAAATGTAGACAAGTGAGATAACAACCAACAAGTTTATTACGGCTTTAATCCACTTAGGTTTGTAACCTAGTCCCCAGCGGAGTTTCGCCAAGCCTGTCATGAGACCTGGGGTCGGGGTCGGCTAGAATACCCAACCTAAACGCTGGAATTTCGCTTCGTTTCTACGAAAACCAGAGATCAAAGGTTCGGGACTAGCTTACGTTAATATTTCTATTAACGCCTCTTTCGGTACCGCTAAACTTAACATGGTTGTTATCTAAGTGTCATGCATTTGTTTTTTACCATTTTCATGCCAAAATCTTAGTCCACTAGGTGGTCATGCATCTTGTTTTTGTATTTTCATTTGAGATTCTAAACTAATCCTATCTTAGTCTAGAAAAGAAAGAAAAAATCAATTGTATTGAAAGACAATTCAGAAAGTAAACACTCAAGTATTGAAAAGACGAGCTAATTCTAAGTGCAGAAAGTAAAAAGGTAAGAACCCGCAACTCGCCGGGTGTTTATTACAACACGAATTGAAAACCCGAGACATGATCGATGAATGAATTATACAAATTGAAACCGATTGACATCGGTTTGAAACCATCAAATGAATACAAATCGAGACCGATTGACATCGGGTCAATCACCTTGGTCTTCTATTTCGGATTTTTCTTCCTTGACCGCCTCGGTGTCGGTGTTTACATCCATACATCTATTCATGAAAAGGCAACATAACAATGATGCAATCAATTCACTAATTAAGCACGGGCCTCGGATCGGCCTTTTGTTTTTCATGCGATTCGATTCATCACCCATCTAATCAACTAACATTGTTTGATTAATGGTTAATGATAATGAGCTACCATTTGCATTCACAAAACGGCAACTCACATCAATTAACCCCAAAGTCGTTCTAATAACCGAGAATGGCTACCCACCAACATGCACCGGCCTAACATTCATCTAACAAATACATGCATAAACATAAAATGAATATGCATTCAAGCCCATGGGCCTTGTTTTGAAGCCAAACAAACCATGAGAAGTGGGCTTTGTAGAAAAGACCACTTATTCAATTAATGCCTAATTCGGATTGAATCTGTTTGAATGTGATTAACTATCCTAATGACGTCCAAATGAAGTGATTCAGGTGTCCTTAGAAAGCTTATGACATGAGGATCAAAAGTCAAGAAGACCATTTTTTCTAAATCCCAGCCAATTTTCTCGAAAATATCAAATTAAAACTCAGTGACAGGCTGACTCAGTTCAGTTATGAATTTCAAAACAAAGGCGGGAAAAATAACAAACCTTATCAAAACAGCGCGAAAATTTTTGTGCCGTTAGGATTCCCCATGTGCAACAACTTTCATGTTTTGAGTTTTTGCTAAAAAAGCCCTAAATTTTTATAAAATTCAATTTTCGCTAGGGACTCAATTGCAAATACAGTTTTGACCTGGGAAGACCTTTCATGAGATTTTAAGCAAATTGGTCCTTCAAAATTGCTATTAGGTCCTCAAAATCTTCAGTTAGTATATTGAGACCCCAATAAACAACTTTGAAGTTTTGAATTTTTGCAAAAAGGGCTCTAACTTCATCAAATTCGAGAAACACTTTGTGAACTCCAAAGGAACAAAAATCAGATCTGGACACAGAACTGATCAAATCATGAGAATTCCTTTGAAAATTCAAATGATCTTCGATTTTGATGAAATTAGTATCAATAGAAAGATCTCGATCTCAGGAAGAACTTTCGTGAAGAAAATTTTTTTATATCTCGAACACACGAATTTATGAAAAATCGAAGAACACACGAAGGTCGACTGAAATCAACATGTCACCAGATCTATATGCACATGACGTGGCAAATCGTACTAGGCTAACATGCTTAGAATTTTATGAAAATTTTACAGTGAACAGATCAAGATGTGTTTTACAATTTTCATGAAGAAAGTTTTTCCAGAAAATGATTGTAAAAATCATAAAATTCATCGAACAGCACAACCTCAGTCAGGGATCATCAGAACAGACTTAAACAGAAAATTACAGATTCTGATCCTGATGTCTAACAGTGTTTTGACATAGCAAATGAAGTCCGATCGGGGCATATGATATATCAAATCGAAGCTTAAGACGAGCTTTTACGATTCTCTAGTTTATCACTTCACCAGATTTCAACGTTAACAGGCTCAAATCACCATCTCAAGCATGCAGGTTTTACTGGTTACGAATTTGCAGAATTGTGTTCAAGTGTTCTTACCTTGTCTCGCGATGATCCAACGCCAAGCGAGCGATCCGCCCCGTATTCTGATCTGAATGTCACGGAGAGGCCTTGGAAAGCTCGCCAATCTACGATAATGGATTGCAAGAGATAATGTGAGAATCAACCTGCTTTCACACAAATAAACGAATCAGCAAAAAGTTGAGGAAAATGATGCGATCCGTGGCTGTTCAATGCGAGGCCAGCCACCACAGTGCCGTGAGGACGCCGAGGAAGGTCGCCGGTTGCTTGAATCACCGAGGAGGTCGCCGGAGAACCGGGTTCAGCCGGTTGAACTGTTGAACACATCACCGAATGTATTGCCGGTGATGGCCGAGAGGAGATGGTGCCGGAGGAGGGAGCGCCACTGGGGCGGCTGGTCTTGCGACCAGCCGAACGCCGTGGTGGAAAAGCTCAAGGGGACCGCAGGGCCGGATGGCCACCCGAGAGAGATCTCGAAAGGAGAGATGAACATGAGAGAGAGAGGGAGAGAGAGGGAGAGAGAGAGAGAGAGGAGAGAGAACTAGATCTAAAAAACGAACCCCCCTTCATTTTTTGGAAAAAACACTATATACCTCTCTCAACTTTGAGTTTTAGCCTTTTAGATCAATCCAATGGCTCAAAATGCATCCTTAATGATTAAGAATATTCCTTAATAGCTAAGGATTGGTGACATGGCATCATGGATGGACATGATCAATTCTAGATGAATGGCCATGATTGATTTGCTAATCCCCAATTAATTTGCTTAATCTTTGAAGAAGGGCATTTTGTCATTTTCAATTAAGGGCATTTTTGTCATTTTGATTAAGGGCATTTTTGTCATTTTTGCACTCAAGAGGATGTGACTGATCTTGGTTGGTCCGAATCGATTATCGATCATCAAAATTTTCGACCGAAAATGACTAGTCCGATCGGATTAGTTCAATTTGAATTAAACCAATTTGAGTCAATTAGCTCAATTTGGGTAATTGCATGACCGAGCTAGACTAACAAGTTTAATTGAAGTCTAATTAACCAAATTGAGTCCCAATTCATCAAATTGAATATTAGTCTAGAGTGGGTCAAGTTGAATTACACTATCTAGACCAATTACTCTTAGACTTCCTAATCATTGAATCACTAAATTGATCAAATTGACCCAAATTCATGTGATTCTTCCAAAATTGATTTTGAATTTGGGTTTCATATAAGAAATCAGTTCAATTGTGTCTCAATTAAAGACATCATGACGAATCGATCAAAATCACCGACAGGGCCAAAATTGGGGTTTTTGTGTTTGGCTTGGAATCACAAAATTGGTTCAAAAATTGGATATAAAATGACCTCTAGATCAAATGTCGAAAGGAAATTATCCTAAAAAATGACTAGAAATGAAGTAATTTTATTTTTGGCCGATTTGAATCAAATTCCGCAATTTGGGGAAAAGTTGATTCTAAATCGATTTTTGTAAAATTTCAAATGCCAAAGGTAAATTGAATGTAAAACAAGGTAATTTTTGGATTTTGGTATTTTTCAATTTTTTTTTCATCAAAGGTTTGACCAAAAGTCAAACCCTAGTTGACTTTCCACTAAGAGCTTGATTTTATGATCAAATCTTTGAATTTTTCTAAAATTTCCACTCCAAAGTGAAATTGACTTGAAAGGAATCTTTTTATGCAAAAAGCCCCAATTTGACCTGGTTGACTTTTGGTCAAAGGGTTGACCAAAAGTCAACGCCAAAGTCAACCATTTGACTTTTCGGTTTTTGCATAAATGAATAGAAAATCGCTTATAAAAAGCAGATCAACAGATAGAATTAAAAACGACACTTTTGTTCAAGAAATGGACTCACGCGATCGGAACCGTAATCTTGAATTTTCTATTTTAATGACCTAAGAACTTTGTTGGAAGGACAAGGTTTAAGGATGACCTAGAACCTAAGGTCAAAGGTTTAAGGATGACCTAGAACCTAAGGACAAGGTTTAAGGATGACCTAGAATCTAAGACAAGGTTTAAGAATGACCTAGAACCCAAGTGACAAGGTTTAAGGATGACCTAGAACCTAAGGACAAGGTTTAAGATGACCTAGAACCTAAGGACAAGGTTTAAGGATAACCTAGAACCTAAGACAAGGGGTTATGGTTTAGGTCGACAAAAACCGTGGGTATGGTTTTACTAAACCGGGGTATGGTTTAGGATGACCAAAACCGAGGGTATGGTTTAGGCTGGACCAAAAACCGGGGTATGGTTTAGGTTAACTAAAACCGTGGTATGGTTTAGATGACCAAAACCGATCCATCAGAAAGATATTTTGAAAAGTTCCATTGTTCAACCACAAACTGTAACGGAATTTTTCTTTTCAACTTTTTGGTGAAAGGCATTATCAAAATCCCAAGAGGAAATTCTTAACAAAATGATCTTGAATAACCACCTAAAGAGTTAGATAAAAATGCCAAATTGAAACAACTCCAATCAAAAAGGTCTTTCGTGACCGCTCTCGTAAAAGGTTTTGATTCCTATCCATTGATGTGGAAAGTTATTCTACCACCCAGATGCCTCACTTAACCTATGTCAAAGGCTTTCGGAAACATTCACATATTGAATACAAATTGATTGATAAAAAGGTCTTTCAAAAGACCGTATCAGGGCTTGGTCATGGCTTACACAAAGGGTATTTGCTTTTGAGGCCAAGAATAGGAACATACCATCAACATCTTCGCAATGTATTTACAAGTCAAACCCCTCAAGATAAGACAAGATAGATTACTTCCACCTTCTAGCGCAGTTTCAGGAAAACTTATATTAAACTCAAACCATCCCAATCGGAAGAGACTTCGGAGAGGGCCAGAAGGTTTTGGGTTCGGTTAGTAGGGCTCAAAAGGCTTGAAATTTGATAGAATAGTTTTGAAAGAAGAATGATGATTATCTTGGCATCATTACCAAATCATTCAAGTTCTACATCATTTGATTCTTTGAAAATCAAATTGTCTCGAGAGTTCATTTTTTCTTGCAAATAAAGAGCTTTGCTCTTCTACATCTTGCAATGGAGAATTTTGCTTTCATCATAAGTATATATTGCTTTTTTTTACTTTTGCTTTTGCTTTTGACACATTTTTTATGGGCATCGGGCCTTGCTTTTACCAGTGCACACCGCTTTTCATGCCCCTAATATTTATCTTTTGAGTTCTTTGACTCTCGAGACACTTTATACATATTCACCAATTTTTCTAATTTTTCTTGGTAAATCATATGCATTGCCCCAATGTAGGGAGATAATCAACACTTTGGGTTTTAAAATGAAGATGCTTAAGGCTCAATTTGGCTAAGCAAATGATAACTTGTTTGGGTAGAGGAAAAGAATGCTCTTCTTCACTTTGAGATGTTTCGAGCTTCTATAAAGATCCATCCTAAACTATCACAAGAAGGTTGATGCAAGTGAAAGCAATAAAATCTTTCTTAATCTTTTGCTCCAAAATGATCAACCATAACTTATTTTGCCCTAATGTGGGGTGGTTCTTGACAGGATATTTTGAGAATTCTCCTTATTTGGCTCAAAGTGGCTAGCAAAGGATAACATGAGTGTTTAGGATAGAGAAATGAAATGCCTTTATCATTTCAATCCATGTATTCAATGTGAACGAACCCTACATCCTAAGATATGGCTTTTTTTTCGCCAATTCTCTCAAAATGAGTATAGAGATGTGTTTAGTCAAAGTTTGCCTTTATCATCCTAGGCGCTTCCATTTGGCATTTTTGAGAAATCCTCTTTTGTTTTTTCAAAGGATCATTTGGTTAAATCTCCGTCTGGGGAATTTTGACAAATCAAAACATTTGATTTTTGATTTTGATTTTTGATTTTTTTATTTTGGGGATAAAATTTCAAACTTGAAAAAACCTTTTGACAGAAAAAGGTTTTCGCACATAGGATCTACTTCCTAAATTTAGGAGAAGATTGATTTGATGTAGCAACTTCCTTGAGCTTGACTCCTTGAGGTTTGGAATAGCTCTCCCTGGAACAGTTGAGTACCTACAAAATGAACAAATATGCAAATGCCATGTATGCATGAAAATGCATGATGCAAATGTCCTAAAGAAACTTGATTCAGTCCAAAGCAACTCAAAACTTTTATTCAAGGGAAATACTTTTGACAAAGATCAGCGATTTACAGGTTTTGGCAACTCCTCGCCATCCATTTCATACAAGAATTAATGCTCCACCAGTAACACTTTTTGATAACATAATGGTCCTTCATAATTGGGGAGAACTTCCACGATCCGGAATAATGGGTAAGACTTTCCTCAAACCAGGTCATTGATCTTAAAAATGCCTAGGGTCGAACCTTACGTTGAATGACTTAGCCACCGCTTTTGATAGCTTTGTCCATGGCACATGGCTTTTTACCCTTTTTCGGCCAATCATATTGTTGTTCAAATCTTTGTTGAATCCATTCCGCTCGAAAGCTTTTATTTGTGAAAGTACCCTTAATGAAGGAATTTCTACTTCAACAAATAAAACTGCGCTTCCATCCCATATACCAATGAGAATGGTGTTGCCCCAAATTAAGTACGTAATAGAAGTTCGATAAGCCATTAACGCCAATGGCAACCGATCATGCCAATCTCGAATTTCCCGCCTTGGACAAAATCTTCTTTATATTCTTGTCGCGTCACTAGACAAATGGTATCCATTTGTGGGCTGTAAGGAGAAGAATCTAAGGGCGAATGTGAAACCGCATCGAAAAGCTCATCCACTACTTTTGTTATTCGTGTTTGACCCATTATCCGTGATAATTGCTTCGGAACCCCAGACGAAAACAATGTCTGTCTCGCTTACGAATGAATTTTGCCACACTTCTCGCGACATGAGCATAAGAATTGGCTTTCCTTCGATCCATTTGATGAAGTAAATCAATAGCCACTAGAATGAAGTGTGTCCATTTAACTTTAGGGATTAATTGGTCCGATAATGTCAATCCCCACATTGAAAAAGGCCATGCCCGGACATTTGATGTAATTCATTTGGGGAGCATTGATTTTGTCCCCATAAATTTGACATTGATAAATAACATCTAACATGTTGAATGCAATTGGCTTCCATGGTTAACCAATAATAACCTAGCCATTATCTTCCTACAGAAGATGGCCATTGACATGAGGACCACATTCTCTTCATGTATCTCCTTCATTAATAAATTGGTCTTTAGTGTCTACGCGGTTCAAAGAGATCGAATCGAAGATCTCTTGTACAAAAGCACCTCCACTAAGAAAGAATTTGAAGCTAACTTGTGCTGTATTTTCGATCCGTAGCTTGACTTCCTTGGGGAATTTTTCCTTCTCAAGGTAATTCATGATGTCATAGTACCATGGTTGATCATCGAGTTCTTATTCTATAACCATGCAATATGAGTGCCTTTTAAAACGTTGACGGTAAAGGATCAATGTTCAATCCAACGCCACTTGTAACATTGAGGATAATGTTGCTAAAGCATCAAGAAATTGATTCTGAGATCTTGGCAAATAATCAAATGAGATCTCTTCGAATTTTTCCACCAAATCTTAAGATACCAAGGATAAGGAATCAGTTTTGAATCACTTAGTTTGCCATTCACCTCCTGCTTGGAGGATGATAAGGCGGAATCACCATAAACTTGTAATCTTTAATCTTCATATCGATGGCTAATTGAAGATCGAGGATGCAAGCTTCATATTCAAATGTTATTGGTACAAGGAAATACCAACTTTGCAAATATTGGATAATGCTGACCCATTGGATATCGTGATCGCTCCAAAGACCGAACCGCAGAGGTTAACGGCCCCATCAAAATACATGACCCACTTGTCTTGTGACACCAAATGGATTCTTTCATCAATTTCATCCCAATCATTCAACTTTATGGATTTTCAGCCAACATATCGCCTATGGCTCACCCTTTGACTTAACTTTCGAGACATGCTCCGATATCAAACCCGTGAGAGCAAAATTTGCATTTGGCAAGCCTTCCAACCAAAGACAGTGCTTTTCCAAGAGGTACTTGATAGGATCATTTTCATTCACAAGTAGGATAATATGGTGAAGAGTGTATTGTCGTAACTGTAATAATACCCAAATTAAGGCTACGACATGTTTTTTTCAACTTCTCTCGTATTGAGCTTCACCAGCAGTGAATTTTTTGGCCGAGGTAGTAAATAGTATCGCTCTATTCCATCCTCCGATCTCTTCAAGGCCAACATAGCTCCCAAAGACTCATTGTGAATGGTGAGGTATAAAATCAAAGGTATACCCGAGTAGGCGGTACTAAAAACCGTGCCTTCTGTGGAAAGATATTGCTTTATTTGTTGAAAGGATTTCGGCAATCTTGCTCCATTCAACTTTTGCATTCTTTTTTCAACAGATTGAAGAAGGGTTTAGCTGTTTCGATAATCGAAATGAATCTTGCAACATAATTCAATCTTCCCAACAAGCTTCGGACTTTTAACAGTAGAAGGAGGTTTTAAATCGCAAATAGCCTTCACCTGAGGGATCAATCTCGATGCCCTTGTTACTAACCATAACCAAGGAGCTTTCCATTTTTTGCCCCAAAATACATTTAGCGGGTTAAGTTTTAGCTTGAATTTTCTAAGTCGATCAAACAGTTTTTTCAAACTTCAATGGGTCTTCACCTTGTCTTGATTTAGCGATCATGTCATCGAACTAAACTTCAATCTTTTATGCATCATGTCATGGAATAGTGTCACCATGGCTTTTGGTAAGTTGCCCCCATCGCTCTTCAATCCAAGGGCATGACCTTGTAATGTAATGTCCCCATGGGTGATAAAAGATGTTTTAGTCTTATCTTCTTCCTTCATTCGGATTTGGTTATAGCCGCAGAAACCATCCATGAAAGAAAATAATTCTAATCCTCGCGAAGACGCTAATATGTGTAACATCGCCCATCTTTCTTCTTCATGATCGACAACATTAGCAATCCAACAAGATAATGAGAACTTCAATGAAATCAACTTTAACAGCCATGACTTCTTCCTCAATCTTCTTGGATAATTCTCGCTTCATCCTCCTAAGCTTCGCTTTAGGTGGAATGGCGGTGATCAAGAGGCAACGGTGTGTTCTACAATGTTGGGGTCAGACCGCATGCATGTCAAAGATAAGACCAAGCAAAGACATCCCGATACTCCTTCAATAGTTCGATCACCGATCAACATCCGCTTGAGAGAAACTTGCTCCAATTTTTGTTTCTTTTGGGATTTTCGTAATCGCCAAATTTATAACAACAGTTTTTCCGTGGAGGTGTGGATTCTTCATGTCGGATCCATTCTTTTTAATAGCCCCGAATCTTCTTTTCATTTTTGGGATCAAAATAATCAGATTCGTAAGAATTTTTGACATGAATCCAAGCCATGCATATGACTATTATGGTTATGCAAAAGTGTCATGCCCGAGATGTAACAACAAGATGGTCAAGATATGAAAATAAGGAATGCAATGCATGAAGATGCGATGAAAAATTTTTCAATTCCAGATTTTCAAAAATTTCATGGGGAACTCGTCCTCATATCATTGGACATCCTTGTTCCAAAAACATATTTTGAAAATATAGATCGCAAAAGTCCAGGCCTCAAAGCATCATCATAGGGCTGGTTTAGTATACTTTTGCATCGCCTATTAACAAAACATGCATATGTTTTTATTGAATTGAAAATGAATGCTTTATAATGTTCGATCAAAAGCTCGTGATCCGAATTATTACAAAGACTTGAAATGAACGAAACAAATGAACAAATGGAATTCCTCGTAGGGGAGAATTAAATGGATTACAATTGAAAACAACTGAAAACAAAGTAGAACACGGAAAACATCCCTTACACAACGGGATCGGGTAGGTGGATCCTCTCAAGCTCTCGAAATGGCACCCATGTAACTCTCTTCAAATAAGTCGATGACGCTATAGGTCTCTATTTCTTCATCTTGAGGAACTTTGGCGGTCCCGAGAAGAAATCTTTCAAACGGAGGGGGAAGTAAACGCCGATAACTCTTTTCTTTGATGTTCGGGCTTTTCCGATTACCTTTGATCTTGTTGATCGCCTTGGTAACCCAAGCCTTCTCGCTTTTTCTCTTAGTCACCCTCAATGGTGTGAGAATGCCTTGGGATGCTTTTCCCAATCTTTGCCAATAGTGAATCCATACTCGATCAACACTTTGCTAGACATAAGAGCCGCCTTTGAATAGTGAGGTTTTCACAACAAAGGCTAGAGGCACATGAGATAATCGATACTAACTCAAACGAATGGTAACTTGATTCTCCCTTTACTCCGGTTCCACATATGGGATCGCAGATATTGAAGGTCTCAAAGATCCTTCTCGCAATGGATGCTTATAATTTTGCCACACGCGACAAAGCGAATCATCCGATGTAGACTTGAGGGTATAACACCGCGGGGCGTGAATCCAAGGCCGCCCCAACAACAAGTCAAAGTTACTTGGGATATCAAGCACTTGAAATTTCTGAGTGAACATAATCGACCAACCATTAATCGGCAAGTCAATTTCTCCTAGAGCTTTTTTCTTCATGCCATCAAAAGCTCTAACTAGAGTCTTAGAAGGACTAACATTATCCATACCTATACCTAGACGGCACAAGGTTGACAACGGATGATATTGAGAGCTGAACCGCTATCAATAAGTACTTTCGATATCCTTGTATCAAAGTGTTGAAATGTAGATGTATAATGCTTTAGAGTGCGCCCGCCTTCCCGCGGCAAACTTTTCGAAAAAGAAATTTGATCCTTAAGAAGGATAGCACCTACAAACTCTTCCAACTGCATTCTCCCAATTGTCTCGGTACATGTACTTCATTAAGAACCTTTAAGAGAGCATTTCTATGTTTCTAAGACTTGAATAGTTCAAGTAACTAGATTTGAGCCAAGATTTTCCTTAACCGCCGATCACTTCCGATTCACTGCTTTGAGAGTTTTGAGAAGTTGTTCCGCCTCTTCTTCTTACAAAGATTTTTCTCGACACCTTCACGAGATGGAAAACATCGGTCCTGACCGAGTAATGGGTATTTATCATGAGACTCATAATTCCATGGAACCCGCTTTTGAATCATAAACAAGAGGTATTCTTGCTTTCAAATTTCGCCTTTCTTCTATGGGCGCTCGATCACAATAGGCTTAAAGTCCTCATTAGAGATCTCTATATTTCAAGCCATCAGCCATTAAATCTATAACCACAGTTCCACAACATGCTCTGGATTTCACAAGTAGCATCCAATTCAATTACAACAGATCAATCACAGCCACTAGGACATCATCTTCAAATTCGACCCCCATCCACTTGTGACGATAGTCTTAGGGTCAATAAAAAAGCGCCTTGAGGAGGAGAGTATTTTACCATGAAATCGTATTTTCCACTTGGCCGCCCAAGAGTGTCAACACTTTCACTTTTCAATCGCTTCCTAATGAACTCCCGATCCCAAAGGGAGGTATGGTATTCAAATTCGAATCAGATCGAAAGAACTTCTATCATCTTCGCCATCGCCTCCATCCAGCTGAACAATGTCTTCAAATCAAGAAAGAAATCCTGGCGGAGGTGAACATTTGACAAAAGTGTCATACTCCTACTTGGTGCCTTAGAGTATCAACCACCCCATCACGCCCACGAGCCGGGTCGTTACAAATTCACGATCCCAATGAGTTCTTCTTACTATCCAGATTGTAGTCCTTGTCGGAAACATACTCCTGTCTTCATTGGCGGTATGTTTTCATCATCCATGCTTCCCATCCATCGAAATCTATATCCCTTGGGTCGAAAAATTTGAGGTGGCGTATTTGACTATGAAGTCATATTTACCACCGCTGTCCGGAGGGTATCAATAATTTCACCTTTTCGATAGCCTTCTTCATAAATTCACGATCTCGACAGGCATTCTTACTCTCACATCCAATCACTATCGAAATAAATGTCAATCCAAGGTTCATCATATCTGGCCTTATACCCATCATCTTTGGCTTAGAGCATTGAGGCTTCACTTATGAATCCGGAATGAGAATTTCGATGACGAAAATCAATTACAGAAGTCTCGATGGACCTTCAAGCTTCCTTTCTTGAAGAGGCTGAATTATGCCTAAAGCAGCCATTTTGGCTAAACAATACATTTTCTCCTCCCCGATACATTTCTTCGTTGATCTCTAGCTATAGTCAATAGCTCTTCCAACTTCGCTACATCGAACAAGAAAGGTTTTTCATTCTCATCACCAAATATCACGCTAACGGCTCGTATGATTAGGGAGCGGATTTTACCGAACATTTGGCGGGGCATCTTTGAATGACAAGATCTTCTTATCCAAAAAGGTTCTGAATCTTGACTTTGAGAGTGTAATAATTGTTCACATCATGGCCCTTCTCACCCATGTGATATACATAAGATTTTGCCAAATCAAACCCAGCAAAACTTTGGTGGGTTGTCTCGGGATTTCTTTTGCTACTTAGTCTTTGTTTAATCAACATCGGCAGCAATCGAGACATAGGTCTTGGTAATGGAGTGAATTGCCTTTGGCGGAGCTTTTCCTTTTCGTCAAAATTCCGAAGAACCCCTGCTTCCACAATGCATCTTTGAATTGGTGTGTTTAATGGCTTTTTTGAGCATTGGGATTTTGAATATAGGCAACTTCCACCGCTGGCTCCTTTATCCTTCTTTAAGGTAAAATCATGAGTCGTCATTCCCGACAATCGACCATCTCGCATGATTCCTTCAATACGTTTCTCCCAATTCTACCATTGCGGAAAATTAATGCAAGTGTTATTGAACATCTTATCAAGTATTCCTGGTAAAGCTCAAGAAACAACAATGATTGATTTCCTGACAACGGGGTTTGACTTGAGATGCCATAGTTCTCCACCTTGGGCATATGCTCTAAAAGTTTCATTCCTCCTTTTGTCAACCCGGACCAGCTCTTTCACGGTTGGGGCAATTTCAGATTAAACTTGTAATTGCTGAGGAATTCATCCGCAGATCTTCCCAAGTGCAAATTTTTCCAAATCCAATTCGATGAACCACGCCAAGGCGAATCAGCTGGGTATCTTGAAAATTGTTGATTAACAAGGGGTGTTATCGGAATAACGAGTTTTCATCTTGCTCAAATAATACTCAAGTGGGCTTTAGGGCACCCAGGCCCATCATACTTCCTTGAAAAATTCGGCCCTTATAAAAAATCAGGGACTTTCACCTTGTAAAAGGCGACAACTTATCAAAGCCTTGGAGTTGGTAACCCTGCAACATGCATGTGCCTCCAATTTTGCAAGACGCCTCCATCCATATCCATGTGAACGACATGCCACTTAGATGGAGCTTCCAAATCAATGACGGTGGAATGGCATTAACGGGACCCTTCAGCGTCCTTTATCAACAGGATTCATCACCCAGCATTAGTGGGCGATTAGAGAAAGCCGCAGCAGTTAGGAGCTAACAAGCGGAAATTCTTCACTTGATTTGCAAGATCAGTTAAGAGCGCCATCATTTGGCGCCATTTGATTCTCGATGGTAATAACACGAGCACGAGTGTCTCTGCTTCCATCCTTGTTTGGCGACGGTGCGATAATAAAGCGCGATTCAGCCATGATTTTAATATACTGTAAAAAACAGAAATCAAATTAGTATACGGAAAATGAATTAAGACGAAAATATAAAAACCTTCAATTTTATATTTTCTTTAGATGAAATAGAGATAAGAAATATTCTCATGATCCCAATATCACGTGAATAATCTCTTTTATCATAATTTCCTCACAAGAAATTATACAATTAAAGGGGTAACACGCGATGATTAATCAAGATGCCCCATCTATATTCCATTGAATCTCGAAAAAGAAAGTTACACACAAGGGAAATTTCACTATTAACAACAAAACTTTGGAAATACAATCCCTATAGATCAAACTAAAGACAAGAAGAGAATCCTATTACATCATTACTAAATGAGTAAAAAGGAAACCCTATACATCAAATCTATAAAAGGAAAATTACATGAAAGGAGACTTCTCATGGAATATAGCCAAACTCCTAATGGATCTTCTTTAGATGCAAGGCTAATTGCTTGTTTTCTTGGGTCAAACGCTCAACCTCGACTAAAGCTTCATTCTTTCCTTAAGAGCTCTAACGGCTATAGCTTGCTGTTGAGTTGGCTTCCTCGGGACATCGTAGATCTATTTTAAGCTCGGTTCGAGGACGACGGTGTACGTATCCGCAATGCGTGATGTATCTTCATTTCTTCCAATTCGACCATCGTAATGAGAATCGCTCCGGGCAACATTTGTACCACATATCAATGATAGACTTGACTATTTCCTTCACATCCGCTATTTGGTCCTTTTGATGACATCTTTATATAGTCAAAAATGATATAACCCCAGCTTGAGGAATGGTGGAATCTTTGAAGCCATGATATTGACGGATCACCCTAAAAGGGTAATATGACGAGACCTGTAAGACCCAAGAGTGGGATTGGGCTGTTTGATCCGCTATTAAGGCAAGACCCTCGATTTTGTTTACAAATCTAACATGCCATTGGATTTGATTCGAATAAGGTTCTTGAAAAACTAAACCAAGTTGAAAAATCCATCAATAAGGAAAGATTTCTTCCTTTTTTCTCGGGAGAGCTTAGATAGGATGACAATCTTTGGACACATCTATGTTTTCAAGCTCAAACCAAAAATCTTTGAGGTGAGACCCAATCAAATTTGAGTAGACTCCTATTGCTCTAAAGATGCCATTTTTGTTTTGTTTGAACCTATTGAGTGATACGAAGGTCTCACCTAAGATCATATTGAGAATTTTGAACATACACACTTGATTGACAATGTGAACTACCAAAGGATCCATGGTCCTTTTGGTAAATGGGAAACCACAAAACCAAAGAAGGCTAAGAGAAAACTCGAGGAATTTGATTACCCGATTCCTTTGGCAAGTTAGAAAAATGTCGCTCTAAAAATGTGAAAGAAATGCATTGGAATTCCTCTAAGAACGCCTTTGATTTGAGAATATCGATTCCTAAGAATTGGCTCAAAAGAGTTATAGGATCTATATCTATCGGAGGACCGACTAGACCAAAAGACCCGACTCTACCAATGGCAATATCATACTCCTCAATTGTAGGGCCAACTCATTTCACCAAACACAAAAAGTAGATGTCTTTGAGTTCCAAAATGGGACAAAGCTTTGATCATGGCGACACGAGGCTCGATATATAAGAGTGCGGAAGATATCCGATCCTTTTTCCACATAGTCTTATGCTTTGACTCGAGACTTTCCACATAGTCACGAGAGCCCTTGGAATGGGATGATTCAAATTCTGATTGATATCCATTTTGACTAACCCTAATTTTAGGGCATCGGGAGATTAATCACCACGATTATAGAAAAGGATATAACGGGAATTGAAATGGCGAATTGAAATTGTAGAACGATACAATCAACCTTTACCATGAAGATAAAATGGCGTTAATATCGACATCAAGCATGAGGACATGCGAGTTTTGACATCTAAGGGTAGGACTCTTAATTAGATAAGTTTATTGGCCCCTCATCTTAATTTGCTTTGAGGATTTGAAGAATGGATTACCACATGGATTTAATGGATTCCACCCACCGATCATGAACGTGATTTTCCCTAAATCCATATCTCGCGACGACAGGATTGATTTTATTTTTAAGGAGTCGCCACTAGCCTAGGTCGGGGTCGGCTAGAATACCCAACCGAAACGCGGGAATTTCGTTTCGGTTTCCACGAAAACCAGAGATCAAAGGTTCGGGGACTAGCTTACGTTAATATTTCTATTAACGCCCTTTCGGTACCGCTTAAACTTAACATGGTCGTTATCTAAGTCGTCATGCATTTGTTTTTTTACCATTTTCATGCCAAAATCTTAGTCCACTAGGTGGTCATGCATCTTGTTTTTGTATTTTCATTTGAGATTCTAAACTAATCCTATCTTAGTCTAGAAAAAGAAAGAAAAAATCAATTGTATTGAAAGACAATTAAATAAAGTAAACACTCGAAGTATTGAAAAGACGAGCTAATTCTAAGTGCGAGAAAGTAAAAAAAGGTAAGAACCCGCAACTCGTCGGGTGTTTATTACAACACGAATTGAAAACCCGAGACATGATCGGGGATGAATGAATTAAGTACAAATTGAAACCGGATTGGACATCGGTTTGAAACCATCAAAATGAATACAAATCGAGACCGGATTGGACATCGGTCAATCACCTTGGTCTTCTATTTCGGATTTTTCTTCCTTGGACCGCCTCTCGGTGTCGGTGTTTACATTCATACATTCATTCATGAAAAGGCAACATAACAATGATGCAATCAATTCACTAATTAAGCACGGGCCTCGGGATCGGCCTTTGTTTTTCATGCGATTCGATTCATCACCCATCTAATCAACTAACATTGTTTGATTAATGGTTAATGATAATGAGCTACCATTTGCATTCACAAAACGGCAACTCACATCAATTAACCCCAAAGTCGGGTTCTAATAACCGAGAATGGGCTACCCGCCGAACATGCACCGGGCCTAACATTCATCTAACAAATACATGCATAAACATAAAATGAACATGCATTCAAGCCCATGGGCCTTGTTTTGAAGCCAAACAAACCATGAGAAGTGGGCTTTGTAGAAAGACCACTTATTCAATTAATGCCTAATTCGGATTGAATCTGTTTGAATGTGATTAACTATCCTAATGACGTCCAAATGAAGTGATTCAGGTGTCCTTAGAAAGCTTATGACATGAGGATCAAAAGTCAAGAAGACCATTTTTTCTAAATCCTAGCCAATTTTCTCGAAAATATCAAATTAAAACTCAGTGACAGGCTGGACTCAGTTCAGTTATGAATTTCAAAACAAAGGCGGGAAAAATAACAAACCTTATCAAAACAGCGCGAAAATTTTTGTGCCGTTAGGATTCCCCATGTGCAACAACTTTCATGTTTTGAGTTTTTGCTAAAAAGCCCTCTAAATTTTTATAAAATTCAATTTTCGCTAGGGACTCAATTGCAAATACAGTTTTGACCCGGGAAGACCTTTCATGAGATTTTAAGCAAATTGGTCCTTCAAAAATTGCTATTAGGTCCTCAAAATCTTCAGTTAGTATATTGAGACCCCAATAAACAACTTTGAAGTTTTGAATTTTTGCAAAAAGGGCTCTAACTTCATCAAATTCGGAGAAACACTTTGTGAACTCCAAAGGAACAAAAATCAGATCTGGACACAGAACTGATCAAATCATGAGAATTCCTTTTGAAAATTCAAATGATCTTCGATTTTGATGAAATTAGTATCAATAGAAAGATCTCGATCTCAGGAAGAACTTTCGTGAAGAAAATTTTTTCATATCTCGAACACACGAATTTATGAAAATCGAAGAACACACGAAGGTCGACTGAAATCAACATGTCACCAGATCTATATGCACATGACGTGGCAAATCGTACTAGGCTAACATGCTTAGAATTTTATGAAAATTTTACAGTGAACAGATCAAGATGTGTTTTACAATTTTCATGAAGAAAGTTTTTCCAGAAAATGATTGTAGAAAATCATAAAATTCATCGAACAGCACAACCTCAGTCAGGGGATCATCAGAACAGACTTAAACAGAAAATTACAGATTCTGATCCTGATGTCTAACAGTGTTTTGACATAGCAAATGAAGTCCGATCGGGGCATATGATATATCAAATCGAAGCTTAAGACGAGCTTTACGATTCTCTAGTTTATCACTTCACCAGATTTCAACGTTAACAGGCTCAAATCACCATCTCAAGCATGCAGGTTTTACTGGTTACGAATTTGCAGAATTGTGTTCAAGTGTTCTTACCTTGTCTCGCGATGATCCAACGCTCAAGCGAGCGATCCGGCCTCCGTATTCTGATCTGGAATGTCACGGAGAGGCCTTGGAAAGCTCGGCCAATCTACGATAATGGATTGCAAGAGATAATGTGAGAATCAACTCGTTTTCACACAAATAAACGAATCAGCAAAAAATTGAGGAAAATGATGCGATCCGGTGGCTGTTCAATGCGAGGCCAGCCACCACAGTGCCGTGAGGACGCCGAGGAAGGTCGCCGGTTGCTTGGAATCACCGGAGGAGGTCGCCGGAGAACCGGTTCAGCCGGGGTTGAACTGGTGAAACACATCACCGCGGTATTGCCGTGATGTTGCCGAGAGGGAGATGGTGCCGGAGGAGGGAGCCCGCCACCAGCAAGGGCGGCTGGTCTTGCGACCAGCCGTGCCGCCGCGGGGGACGCCGGTGGGCGGCTCTCACCGGAAAGGGACCGCAAGGCCGGAGGATGGGAGGGAGCTCGAAAGGGAGAGATGAACGAGAGAGAGGAGAGAGAGAGAGAGAGAGAGAGAGATGAGAGAGAAATAGATCTGAAAAATGAACCCCCTTCATTTTATGAAAAACACTATATACCTCTCTCAACTTTGAGTTTTAGCCCTTAGATCAATCCAATGGCTCAAAAATGCATCCTTAATGATTAAGAATATTCCTTAATAGCTAAGGATTGGTGACATGGCATCATGGATGGACATGATCAATTCTAGATGAATGGCCATGATTGATTTGCTAATCCCCTAATTAATTTGCTTAATCTTTGAAGAAGGGCATTTTTGTCATTTTCAATTAAGGGCATTTTTGTCATTTTTGATTAAGGGCATTTTTGTCATTTTTGCACTCAAGAGGATGTGACTGATCTTGGTTGGTCCGACCGGATTATCGATCATCAAAATTTTCGACCGGAAAATGACTAGTCCGATCGGATTAGTTCAATTTGAATTAAACCAATTTGAGTCAATTAGCTCAATTTGGGTAATTGCATGACCGAGCTAGACTAACAAGTTTAATTGAAGTCTAATTAACCAAATTGAGTCCCAATTCATCAAATTGAATATTAGTCTAGAGTGGGTCAAGTTGAATTACACTATCTAGACCAATTACTCTTAGACTTCCTAATCATTGAATCACTAAATTGATCAAATTGACCCAAATTCATGTGATTCTTCCAAAATTGATTTTGAATTTGGGTTTCATATAAGAAATCGGGGTTCAATTGTGTCTCAATTCAAGACATCATGACGAATCGATCAAAATCACTGATTAGGGCCAAAATTGGGGGTTTTTGTGTTTGGCTTGGAATCACAAAATTGGTTCAAAAATTGGATATAAAATGACCTCTAGATCAAATGTCGTGAAGGAAATTATCCTAAAAAATGACTAGAAATGAAGTAATTTTATTTTTGGCCGATTTGAATCAAATTCCGCAATTTGGGGAAAAGTTGATTCTAAATCGATTTTTGTAAAATTTCAAATGCCAAAGGTAAATTGAATGTAAAACAAGGTAATTTTTGGATTTTGGTATTTTTCAATTTTTTTGGTCAAAGGTTTGACCAAAAGTCAAACCCTAGTTGACTTTCCACTAAGAGCTTGATTTTATGATCAAATCTTTGAATTTTTCTAAAATTTCCACTTCCAAAGTGAAATTGGACTTGAAAGGAATCTTTTTATGCAAAAAGCCCCAATTTGACCTGGGGTTGACTTTTGGTCAAAGGGTTGACCAAAAAGTCAACGCCAAAGTCAACCATTTGACTTTTCGGGTTTTTGCATAAAATGAATAGAAAATCGCTTATAAAAAGCAGATCAACAGATAGAATTAAAAACGACACTTTTGTTCAAGAAATGGACTCCGTCGCGATCGGAAACCGTAATCTTGAATTTTCTATTTTTAATGACGCCGCCGGCTAAAAATTAGGTGTCAACAGCTGCCCCTCTTTGATTGGGAGTTCGAAGAGGTTCCGATCAAAGACCAATTGGCACCTGCAAAATTTTTAGTCGACTCCATTTGGGAAATGAAAGAAAATAAAGACAAAGACATTTGATCAGAGTCTTACCTGAAGCACTTACCGTTGGATTGTCAGATCATTCATGTGTTCTTCTCTTCTCTCTCTCATGTGATGGAATGAAGGAAGAAAAGAAACAGAAATGGTTTTATGGGAAATCTATGGTTTAAGGAAAACCAAGAACCAAAGGACAAGGTTTAAGGATGACCTAAGAACCTAAACCTAAGACAAGGTTTAAGGATGACCTAGAACCTAAGGACAAGGTTTAAGGATGACCTAGAACCTAAGGACAAGGTTTAAGGATGACCTAGAACCTAAGACAAGGTTTAAGGATGACCTAGAACCTAAGACAAGGTTTAAGGTTAACCTGGTTTAAGGATGACCTAAACCTAAGGTACAAAAATGACCAAAAACCTAAGGGTATGGTTTAGGATGACCAAAAACCGGGGGTATGGTTTAGGATGACCAAAAACCGGGGGTATGGTTTAGGATGACCAAAAACCGGGGGTATGGTTTAGGATGACCAAAAACCGGGGGTATGGTTTAGGCTGACCAAAAACCGGGGTATGGTTTAGGCTAACCAAAAACCGGGGTATGGTTTAGGATGACCAAAAAAACCGAGGGTATGGTTTAGGCTGACCAAAAACCGGGGGTATGGTTTAGGATGACCAAAAACCGATCCACTGGGGAAAGATATTTTGAAAAAAAGTTCCGAGATTGTTCAACGACAAATCAAACGGAATTTTTCAACTTTTGGTGAAAGGCACAGATTATCAAAATCCTTAAGAGGAAATTTTAACAAAATGATCTTTGAATAACCACCTAAAGAGGTTAGATAAAAATGCCAAATTGGAAATAACCTAATCAAAAAGGTCTTTCGCACTGGCTCTCGTAAAGGTTTTGATTCCCATCCATTGATGTGGGAAAGCTATTCAATTCTCACTGGTGATGCCTCACGAACCTATGTCAAAGGCTTTCGGAAACATTCACATTGAATACAAATTGATTGATAAAAAAGGTCTTTCAAAAGGACCGTAATGTAGGCTTGGTCATGGGCTTACACAAAGGGTATTTGCTTTGAGGCCAAGAATAGAAACATACCATCAACATCTTCAGCGGGTTTACAAGTCAAGAACCTTGAAGATAAGACAAGATAGGATTACTTCCACTCCTTCTAGCGGTAGTTTCTTTGTGAAAACTTTATATTAACTCAAACCATCCCAATCGGAAGAGACTTCGGAGAGGGTTGTAATGTCGGTTCGGGTTAGGCTCAAAAGGCTTGAAATTTGATAGAATAGGTTTGAAAGAAGAATGATGATTATCTTGGCATCATTACCAAATCATTCAAGTCTGACATCATTTGATTCTTGAAAATCAAATTGTCTCGAGAGTTCATTTTTCTTGCAACATAAGAGCTTTGCTCTTTCTAAGCATCTTTTGCAATGAGAATTTTGCTTTCATCATAAGCATATTGCTTTTTTTTTACTTTTGCTTTTGCTTTTGACACATTTTTTTATGGGCATCGGCCTTGCTTTTACCAGGCACACTGCTTTTTCATGCCCCTAATATTTATCTTTTGAGTTCTTTGGACTCTCGAGACACTTTATACATATTCACCAATTTTTCTCAATTTTTCTTGGTAAATCATATGCATTGCCCCAATGTAGGGAGATAATCAACACTTTGGGTTTTAAAATGAAGATGCTTAAGGCTCAATTTGGCTAAGCAAATGATAACTGTGTTTGGGTAGAGGAAAAGAATGCTCTTCTTCACTTTGAGATGTTTCGAGCTTCTATAAAGATCCATCTGAAACTATCACAAGAAGGTTGATGCAAGTGAAAGCAATAAAATCTTTCTTAATCTTTTTGCTCCAAAAATGATCAACCATAACTTCTTATTTTGCCCCAATGTGGGTGGTTCTTGACAGGATATTTTGAGAATTCTCCTTATTTGGCTCAAAGTGGCTAGCAAAGGATAACATGAGTGTTTAGGATAGAGAAATGAAATGCCTTTTATCATTTCAATCCATGTATTCAATGTGAACGAACCCTACGTCCTATGACATGGTTTTTTTTTCGCTCAATTCTCTCAAAATGTGTATAGGGATGTGTTTAGTCGAGTTTGCCTTTTATCATCCTAGGCGTTTCCATTTGGCATTTTTGAGAAATCCTCTTCTTTGTATTTTCAAAGGATCATTTGGTTAAATCTTCCGTCTATGGGGAATTTTGACAAATCAAAACATTTGATTTTTGATTTTTGATTTTTTTTTTTTTTTTTTTTACTCCTCTGGGGATGAAATTTCAAACTTGAAAGGCCTTTTGGACAGAAAAGGTTTTCACACATAGGATCTACTTCCTAAATTCTAGGGAGAAGATTGATTTGATGTAGCAACTTCCTTGAGCTTGACTCCTTGAGGTTTGGAATAGCTTCTCTGGGGAATAGTTGAGTACCTACAAAATGAACAAATATGCAAAAATGCCATGTATGCATGAAATGCATGATGCGAATGTCCTAAAGAAACTTGGATTCAGTCCAAAGCAACTCAAAACTTTTATTCAAGGGAAATACTTCTTGACAAAGATCTCAGATTTACAGGTTTTGGCAACTCTCGCCATCCATTTCTACAAGAATCAATGCTCCACCAGGCAACACTTTCTTGATAACATACGGTCCTTCATAATTGGGGAGAACTTCCCACGATCTGGAATAATGGGTAGGACTTTCCTCAAAACCAGGTCATTGATCTTAAAATGCATGGGTCGAACCTTACGGTTGAATGACTTAGCCACTCGCTTTTGGTAGCTTTGTCCATGGCACAGGGCTTTTACCCTTTTCTCATCAATCATATTAAGTCTGTTCAAATCTTTGTTGAATCCATTCCGCTCGTAAAGCTTTATTTGTGAAAGTACCCTTAATGAAGGAATTTCCACTTCCACAGTAAAAAACTGCTTCCATTCCATATACCAATGAGAATGGTGTTGCCCCAAAAGTGCGAATGGAAGTTCGATAAGCCATTAATGCATACGGCAACCGATCATGCCAATCTCGGTAATTTTCTGCCGTCTTGGACAGAATCTTCTTTATATTCTTGTTTGCCGCCTCTACAGCTCCATTCATTTGTGGGCGGTAAGGAGAAGAATTCAAGTGACGGATGTGAAACTTATTAAGTAGCTCATCCATTACTTTGTTATTCAGGTTTGACCCATTATCTGTGATAATTGCTTCGGGAACCCCATATCGAGCAATGATGTCTCGATTTAATAAATTTTGCCACACTTCTCGCAGTGACGTGAGCATAAGAATTGGCTTCGATCCATTTGGTGAAGTAATCAATAGCCACTAGAATGAAGCGGTGTCCATTTGACGCCTTAGGATTAATTGGTCCGATAATGTCAATCCCCCACATTGAAAAAGGCCATGCCTCGGACATTTGATGTAATTCATTTGGGGGAGCATTGATTTTGTTCCCATAAATTTGACATTGATAACAACATCTAACATGTTGAATACAATCGGCTTCCATGGTTAACCAAAGAATAACCTAGCCTCATGATCTTTCTTGCTAGAAGATGGCCATTCATATGAGGACCACATTCTCCTTCATGTATCTCCTTCATTAATAAATTGGCCTCTTTAGTGTCTACGCACTTCAAAGGGACTGAATCGAAAGATCTCTTGTACAAAGCACCTCCACTAAGAAAGAATTTGGAAGCTAACTTAGCCAAGTATTTTCGATCCGTAGCTTGACTTCCTTGGGGAATTTTCCTTCTCAAGGTAATTCATGATGTCATAGTACCATGGTTGACAATCGAGTTCTTCTTCTATAACCATGCAATATGCGTGGCTCTTTTAAAACGTCGATTTGCAAAGGATCAATGTTCAATCCATCAGTTACTTGTAACATTGAGGATAATGTTGCTAAAGCATCAGCAAATTGATTCTGAGATCTTGGCAAATAATCAAATGAGATCTCTTCGAATTCTTCCACCAAATCTTTAAGATACTCATGATAAGGAATCAATTTCGAATCACGAGTTTGCCATTCACCTCCTGTTTGGAGAATGATAAGTGCGGAATCACCATAGACTTGTAATCTCTTAACCTTCATATCAATGGCTAATTGGAGACCAAGAATACAAGCTTCATATTCTGAAATGTTATTGGTACAAGGAAATACCAACTTTGCGGCTACTGGATAATGCTGACCCGCTGGGGATATCAGGACTGCTCCAGTACCTGAACCGGAGAGGTTAACGGCTCCATCAAAATACATGACCCACTTGTCTTGTGACACCAAATGGATTCTTTCATCAATTTCATCCCAATCATTCGACTTTAAGGGATTTTCAGCCAACATATCAGCTATGGCTCGTCCTTTGACGGACTTCTGAGACATGCTCTGGATATCAAACTCAGAGAGCAATATCTGCCATTTGGCAAGCCTTCCAACCAAAGGCAGGCTTTTCTAAGAGATACTTGATAGGATCATTTTCATTCACAAGCGTGGATGCGATGGTGAAGAGTGTATTGTCGTAATGTCATGTAATACCCAAATTAAGGCTACACATGTTTTTTCAACTTCGGGTATTGAGCTTCACCAAAGTGTGAATTTTTGCTGAGGTAGTAAATAGCACGTTCTATTCCATCCTCTCGATCTCTTAAGGCTAGCAGCATAGCTCCCAAAGACTCATTGTGAATGGTGAGGTATAAAATCAAAGGTATACCCGAGTAGGCGGTACCAAAACTGGTGCTTGTGAAAGATATTGCTTTATTTGTTGAAAGGATTTCTGACAATCTTCGTTCCATTCAACCTTGGCATTCTTTTTCAACAGCTTGAAAAAGGGTTTAGCTGTTTCTGATAACTGGGAAATGAATCTTGCAACATAATTCAATCTTCCCAACAAGCTTCGGACTTCCTTAACAGTAGAAGGAGGTTTTAAATCGCAAATAGCCTTCACCTTTGAGGGATCAATCTCGATGCCCTTATTACTAACCATAAATCCAAGGAGCTTTCCAGACTTTGCCCCAAAAATACATTTAGCGGGGTTAAGCCTTAGCTTGAATTTTCTAAGTCGATCAAACAGTTTCTTCAAAACTTCAATATGGTCTTCACCTTGTCGCGATTTAGCGATCATGTCATCGACGTAAACTTCAATCTCCTTATGCATCATGTCATGGAATAATGTCACCATGGCTCTTTGGTAAGTTGCCCCAGCGTTCTTCAAGCGAAGGGCATAACCTTGTAATGAATGTCCCCATGGGGTGATAAAAGATGTTTTAGTCTTATCTTCTTCCTTCATTCGGATTTGGTTATAGCCAGAGAAACCATCCATGAAAGAAAATAATTCGAATCCTGCGGTGCTGTCGACCAAGACGTCAATATGTGGTAATGGGAAATCATCTTTGGGACTTGCTTTGTTCAAGTCGCGGTAATCAACACATACCCGAACTCCTCCCATCTTTCTTCATGATCGACAACATTAGCAATCCAACAAGATAATGAGTTACTTCAATGAAATCAACTTTTAACAGTTTCATGACTTCTTCCTCAATCTTCTTGGATAATTAAAGCTTCGTCCTCCTAAGCTTCGTTTCTTAGGTGGAATGGCAGGATCAAGAGGCAACGTGTGTTCTACAATGTTGGGGTCCGGACCCGGCATGTCAAGATAAGACCAAGCAAAGACATCCCGATACTCCTTCAATAGTTCGATCACCGATCAAAGATCTGTTTGAGAGAGACTTGCTCCAATTTTTGTTTCTTTGGGATTTTCAGAATCGCCCAAATTTATAACAACAGTTTCGCTCTTCCGTGGGAGGTGTGGATTCTTCATGTCGGATCCATTCTTTTTAATAGCCCGGAATCTTCTTCATTTTCGGGATCGAATAATCAGATTCGTAAGAATTTTTGGACATGAATCCAAGCCATGCATATGACTATTATGGTTATGCAAAGTGTCATGCCTGAGATGTAACAACAAGATGGTCAGTATATGAAAATAAGGAATGCAATGCATGAAGATGCGATGAAAAATTTTTCGAATTCCAGATTTTCGAAAATTTCATGGGGAACTCGTCCTCATATCATTGGACATCCTTGTTCCAAAAAACATATTTTGAAAACTATAGATCGTGCAAAAGTCCAGGCCTCAAAGCATCATCATAGGGCTGGTTTAGTATACTTTTGCACGTCTATTAACAAAACATGCATATGTTTTTATTGAATTGAAAATGAATGCTTTATAATGTTCTGGATCAAAAGCTCGTGATCCGAATTATTACAGCACTTGAAATGAACGAAACAAATGAACAAATGGAATTCCCTCGCAGGGGAGAATTAAATGGATTACAATTGAAAACAACTGAAAACAAAGTAGAACACGGAAAACATCCCTTACACAACGGGATCGGTAGGTGGATCCTCTTCGAAGCTCTCGGAAATGGCACCCACGTAACTCTCTTCAAATAAGTCGATGACGCTTATAGGTCTCTATTTCTTCATCTTGGAGGAACTTTGGCGGTCCAGAGAAGAAATCTTTCAACGGAGGGGGAAGTAAACGTCGATAACTCTTTTCTTTGATGTTCGGGCTTTTCTGATTACCTTGATCTGGTTGATCGCCTTGGTAACCCAAGCCTTCTCGTTTCTTTCTCTTAGTCACCTCAATGGGTGTGAGAATGCCTTGGGACAGTTTTCCCAATCCTTTGCCAATAGTGAATCCATACTCGATCAACACTTTGCTAGACATAAGAGCCGCCTTTGAATAGTGAGGCTTTCTCACAACAAAGCCAAGCCGGCGAGCACATGAGATAATGATACTAACTCAAACGAATGGTAACTTGATTCTCCCTTTACTTCCGGTTCCACATATGGGATCGCAGATATTGAAGGTCTCGATCCTTCTCGCAATGGACAGTTATAATTTTGCCACACGCGACAAAGCGAATCATCCGATGTAGACTTGAGGGTATAACACCCGCGGCGTGAATCCAAGGCCGTCCCCAACAACAAGCTGAAAGTTACTTGGGATATCAAGCACTTGAAATTTCGAGTGAACATAATCGACCAACCATTAACGCAAAGTCAATTTCTCCTAGAGCTTCTTTCTTCATGCCATCAAAAGCTCTAATCGAGTCTTAGAAGGACGAACATTATCCATACCTATACCTAGAGATTTGCACACAAGGTTGACAACGGATGATATTGAGAGCTGAACCGTTATCAATAAGTACTTTCGATATCCTTGTATCAAAGTGTTGAACAGAGATGTATAATGCTTTAGAGTGCGCCGCCCTTCCCGTGGCAAATCCTTTTCGAAAAAAAATCTGATCCTTAAGAAGGATAGCACCTACAAACTCTTCCAACTGTACCTCTCCAATTGTCTCGGGTACATGTACTTCATTAAGAACCTTTAAGAGAGCATTTCTATGTTTCTCAGAAGACTTGAATAGTTCAAGTAACGAGATTTGAGCCGGCATTTTCCTTAACTGCTCGATCACTTCTGATTCACTCGTTTTGAGAGTTTTGAGAAGTTGTTCCGCCTCTTCTTCGGTTACAGCCTTTTTCTCGACACCTTCACGAGATGGAAAACATCGGCCTGACCGAGTAACAGCGTCTATTTCATGAGACTCATAATTCCATGGAACTGCCTTGGAATCATAAACAAGAGGTATTCTTGCTTTCAAATTCTCGTCTTTCTTCGGTGGCAGCTCGATCACAATAGGCTTAAAGTCCTCATTAGAGATCTCTATATTTCCGAAGCCATCAGCCATTAAATCTATAACCACAGGTTCCACAACATGCTCTTGGATTTCACAAGTAGCATCCAATTCAATTACAACAGGATCAATCACAGCCACTAGGACATCATCTTCAAATTCGGACCCCCATCCACTCGGGACGATAGTCTTAGGGTCAATAAAAGCGCTTGGAGGAGGAGAGTATTTTACCATGAAATCGTATTTTCCACTTGGCTGCCCGAGAGTGTCAACAATTTCGCCCTTTTCAATCGCTTTCCTAATGAACTCCCGATCCCAGTGGGAGGTATGGCATTCAAATTCGAATCAGCATCGGAAAGAACTTCTCTATCATCTTCGTCCATCGCTCCATCCAGTTGGAACAATGTCTTTCAAATCGATAAAGAAACTTGGCGGAGGTGAACATTTGACAAAAGTGTCATACTTCCTACTTGGTTGCCTTAGAGTATCAACCACCTCATCACGCTCACGAGCGGTCGTTACAAATTCACGATCCCAATGAGTTCTTCTACCATCCGGATCGTAGTCCTTGTCGGAAACATACTTCTTGTCTTCATCGGCGGATATGCTTTCATCATCCATGCCTCCCCATCCATCGGGAACGATATCCCTTGGGTCGACGAAAAAAACTTGGAGGTGGCGTGTATTTGACTATGAAGTCATATTTACCACTCGGCTGTCCGAGGGTATCAATAATTTCACCTTTTTCGATAGCCTTCTTCATAAATTCACGATCTCGACAAGCATTCTTACTCTCACATTCCGAATCACTATCGGAATAAATGTCAATCCAAGGTTCATCAACATCCGGCTCATACCCATCATCTTTTGGCTTAGAGCATGAGGCTTCACTCATGAACTTGAATGAGAATTTCTCGGATGACAAATCAATTACAGCAGTCTCGATGGACTCTTCGGGCTTCCTTTCTTGAAGAGGTTGAATTATGCCTAAAGCAGCCATTTTGGCTAAGCAATACATTTTCTCCTCCCGGGATACATTTCCTTCTTTCGGTTGATCTCTAGCTATAGTCAATAGCTCTTCCAACTTCGTCACATTGAACAAGAAAGGTTTCTCATTCTCATCACCAAATATCACGTTAACGGCTTCGGTATGATTAGGGAGCGGATTTTGCTGAACATTTGGCGTGGCATCTTTGAATGACAAGATCTTCTTATCCAACAAGTTCTGAATCTTGACCTTGAGAGTGTAACAATTGTTCACATCATGGCCCTTCTCACCCATGTGATATACACAAGATTTTGCCAAATCAAACCCAGCAAACTTTGGTGGGTTGTCTCTCGGGATTTCTTTTTGCTACAGTCTTTGTTCAATCAACATTGGCAGCAACTGAGACATAGGTCTTGGTAACGGAGTGAATTGCCTTTGCGGAGCTTTTCCTTTTCGGTCAAAATTCCGGGAAAAACCCCCTGTTTCCACAACAGACCTTTGAATTGGTGTGTTTAACGGCTTTTGAGCATTGGGATTTTGAATATAGGCAACCTCCACCATTGGCTCCTTATCTTTCTTTAAGGTAAATCTACGAGTCGTCGTCTCGGACAATCGACCATCTCGCATGATTCCTTCGATACGTTCTCCCAATTCTACCATTGCGGAAAATTAATGTAAGTGTTATTGAACATCTTATCGAAGTATTCTCGAGGTAAAGCTCGAAGAAACAACTGCATGATTTCTTTCTCGGACAACGGGGGTTTGACTTGAGATGCCATAGTTCTCCACCTTTGGGCATATGCTCTAAAAGTTTCATTCCTCCTTTTGTCAACCCGGACCAGCTCTTCACGGGTTGGGGCAATTTCAGTATTAAACTTGTACTGTTGGAGGAATTCATCTGCGAGATCTTCCCAAGTGCAAATTTTCTCCAAATCCAATTCGATGAACCACGTCAAGGCGGAATCAGCCAAGCTATCTTGAAAATTGTTGATCAACAGCGGGGTGTTATCGGAATAACGAGCCATCTTGCTCAAATAATACTTCAAGTGGGTTTTAGGGCACCCAGTTCCATCATACTTCCTTGAAAATTCGGGCTCCTTATAAAAATCAGGGACTTTCACCTTTGTAAAAGGCGACAACTTATCAAAGCCTTGGAGTTGGTAACCTTGCAACATGCACAGGCGTTCCTCCAATTTTGCAAGACGTCTCGCGCTCTCTTCATCCATATGAGCGACAGGCGACTCCTTAGGTGGAGCTTCCAAATCAATGACGGTAGGAATGGCATTAACGGGGACCTCTTCAGCAGGTCCTTTGTCAACAGAATCTATCACCAGGCGCATTAGTGGGCGATTAGGAGTAGAAGCCGCAGCAGCAGGAGCTATAGGCGTGAAGTTCTTCACTTGATTTGCAAGATCGATTAAAAGCGCCATCATTTGTGCCATTTGATTCTCGATGGTAATAACACGAGTACGAGTGTCCTCGTTCTCCATCCTTGCTTGGCGACGGGTGCGATAATAGAACGCGTCTCAGCCAGTATTTTAATACTCTCTCAAAACACAAAATCAAATTAGTATATGGAAAATGAATTGAGACGAAAATATAAAACCCTTCAATTTTATATTTTCTTTAGATGAAATAGAGATAAGAAATATTCTCATGATCCCAATATCACGTGAATAATCTCTTATCATAATTTCTTCACAAGAAATTATACAATTAAAGGGGTAACACGCGATGATTAATCAAGATGCCCCATCTATATTCCATTGGAGTCTCGGAAAAGAAAGTACGCACAAAGGGAAATTTCACTATTAACAACAAAATTTGTGAAATACAATCCCTTAAAAACAAGAAGAGAGTCCTATTACATCATTACTAAAATGAGTAAAAAGGAAACCCTATACATCAAATCTATAAAAGGAAAATTACATGAAAGGAGACTCCCTCATGGAACATAGCCAAACTCCTAATGGATTTTCTTTAGATGCGAGGCGAATTCGTTTGTTTTCTTGGGTCAAACGTTCAACCTCGGCTAAAGTTTCATTCTTTTCCTTAAGAGCTCGACGGCTATAGCTTGCTGTTGAGTTGGCTTCTCGGGGACATCGGGAGATCTATTTTAAGCTCGGGCTCGAGGCGACGGTGTATGTACTCCGGCAATGCGTGATGGGCCTTCATTTCCCCTTCAATTCTGATTCATCGGTAATGAGAATTGACTCTGGGCAACATTTGTACCACATATCAATGATAGTCTTGACCATTTCCTTCACATCCGTCATTTGATCCTTTTGGATGACATCTTTGCGATAATCAAAATGATATAACCCCAGCTTGAGGAATGGTGGAATCTTTTGAAGTGCGCGATATTGACGGATCACCCTAAAAGGGTAATATGACGTAGACCCCGTAAGACCCAAGAGTGGGATTGGGTTGTCGGATCCGTTATTAAGGCGCACCCCGGGATTTCCAAGCCAACGAACATGCCATTGGATTTGATTTGGAACAAGGTTCTTGAAAAAATTAAACCAAGTTGAAAACGACCAAAAGGGAAAGATTTCTTCCTTTTCTCGGAAGAGCGAGATAGGATGACAATCTTTGGACACATCTATGATTTTCAAGCTCAAACCAAAATCTTTGAGGTGAGAGACCAACCAAATTTGGAGTAAACCTATTGGGGCTCTAAAGATACCATTTTTGTTTTGTTTGAACCTATTGAGTGATACGAAGGTCTCGCCTAAGATCATATTGGAGAATCTTTTGAACATACACACTTGATTGACAATGTGAACTAACAAAGGATCCATGGTCTTTTTGGTAAATGGGAAAACCACAAAACCAAAGAAGGCTAAGAGAAAAACTCGAGGAATTTGATTACCCGATTCCTTTGGCAAGCTAGAAAAATGTCGTTCTAAGAATGTGAAAGGAAATGCATTGGAATTCCCTCTAAGAACGCCTTTAATTTGGAGAATATCGATTCCTAAGAATTGGCTCAAAAGAGTTATAGGATCTATATCTATCGGAGGACCCACTAGACCAAAAGACCCGACTCTACCAATGGCAATATCGTACTCCTCAATTGTAGGGGTCAACTCATTTCGACCAAACACAAAAGTGGATGTCTTCGAGTTCCAAAAATGGGACAATGCTTTGATCATGGCGACACGAGGCTCGATGTATAAGAGTGCGGGAAGATATCCGATCCTCTTTTCCACGTAATCCTTCCGCCTTGACTCGAGACTTTCCCACATGACCACAAGAGCTCTTGGTACAGAGATGATTCAAATCTCCGACATATCCATTTTGACTAACCCTAATTTGGGGCATCGAGATTAATCACCACGCATTATAGAAAAGAATATAACGTGGGCTTGAAATGGCGAATTGAAATTGTAGAACGATACAATCAACCTTACCACGAAGAGAAAATGGCAAACACATCGACACATCGCATGAGGACATGTGAGTTTTGACATCTAAGGGTGGGATTCTAAAGGTTTAAGGTCCCCATCTCAATTGGATAAGAAGAGTTTACCCACCGCTACTAACGTCGGTCGGTGCACTTCTTACTAATCAAGATGAGCGGTATTGAAGAATGGATTACCACATGGATTCACATACGGATTCCACTCTTAATACCTCCTAAGGTGCCTTAAAGCGATCCGGGTTTTTAGACCAAGGGGCGTGGTGCATTGTGTCGTGCTAAAACAAGTAAACATGCGTTTAAATCTAAAGCAAACAACACTTCAATATAATCTCATACATTCGACATTCACCCGAACAACACCTACAAAACAAAGGGTTTGCATTCACTCCACCCCTTATGGCTCCCACCTTCAAAACCATTTAACACATGGTTAGTGGACTAACCTCATTTTCCACGCGACTTTGACATGCAGTCGATGCTACAAAATGTAGACAAGTGAGATAACAACCAACAAGTTTATCACGGCTTTAATCCACTTAGGTTTGTAACCTAGTCCCCAGTGGAGTCGCCAAAGCCTGTCGCGACCTACCCCTCGAGGGGCCGAGCTCGGATGAGGCGGGTTTAGAGATAAGTGTTCATGAGATGGTTCATATGGCACTTTTTTTTAAAATGATTTTACTGAAGTGTAAATCTTTTGTTTAGCCATATAACTCATTGATCATGAACGTGATTTTTCCCTAAATCCATATCTCGTGACAGTGGATTGATTTTATTTTTTAAGGAGTCGCCACTAGCCTAGGTCGGGGTCGGCTAGAATACCCAACCGAAACACGGAATTTCGTTTTCGGTTTCCACGAAAACCAGAGATCAAAGGTTCGGGGACTAGCTTACGTTAATATTTCTATTAACGCCCTTTCGGTACCGCTAAACTTAACATGGTCGTTATCTAAGTCGTCATGCATTTGTTTGTTTTTTTTTTTTACCATTTTCATGCCAAAATCTTAGTCCACTAGGTGGTCATGCATCTTGTTTTTGTATTTTCATTTGAGATTCTAAACTAATCCTATCTTAGTCTAGAAAAAGAAAGAAAAAATCAATTGTATTGAAAGACAATTCGTAAAGTAAACACTCGAAGTATTGAAAAGACGAGCTAATTCTAAGTGCGAGAAAGTAAAAAAAGGTAAGAACCCGCAACTCGTCGGGTGTTTATTACAACATGAATTGAAAACCCGAGACATGATCGGGATGAATGAATTAAGTACAAATTGAAACCGGATTGGACATCGGTTTGAAACCATCAAAATGAATACAAATCGAGACCGGATTGGACATCGGTCAATCACCTTGGTCTTCTATTTCGGATTTTTCTTCCTTGGACCGCCTCTCGGGTGTCGGTGTTTACATTCATACATTCATTCATGAAAAGGCAACATAACAATGATGCAATCAATTCACTAATTAAGCACGGGCCTCGGGATCGGCCTTTGTTTTTCATGCGATTCAATTCATCACCCATCTAATCAACTAACATTGTTTGATTAATGGTTAATGATAATGAGCTACCATTTGCATTCACAAAACGGCAACTCACATCAATTAACCCCTAAAGTCGGGTTCTAATAACCGAGAATGGGCTACCCGCCGAACATGCACCGGGCCTAACATATATCTAATAAACACATGCATAAACATAAAATGAACATGCATTCAAGCCCATGGGCCTTGTTTTGAAGCCAAACAAACCATGAGAAGTGGGCTTTGTAGAAAGACCACTTATTCAATTAATGCCTAATTCGGATTGAATCTGTTTGAATGTGATTAACTATCCTAATGACGTTCAAATGAAGTGATTCAGGTGTCCTTAGAAAGCTTATGACATGAGGATCAAAAGTCAAGAAGACCATTTTTTTTTCTAAATCCTAGCCAATTTTCTCGAAAATATCAAATTAAAACTCAGTGACAGGCTGGACTCAGTTCAGTTATGAATTTCAAAACAAAGGCGGGAAAAATAACAAACCTTATCAAAACAGCGCGAAAATTTTTGTGCCGTTAGGATTCCCCATGTGCAACAACTTTCATGTTTTGAGTTTTTGCTAAAAAGCCCTCTAAATTTTTATAAAATTCAATTTTCGCTAGGGACTCAATTGCAAATACAGTTTTGACCCGGAAGACCTTTCATGAGATTTTAAGCAAATTGGTCCTTCAAAAATTGCTATTAGGTCCTCAAAATCTTCAGTTAGTATATTGAGACCCCAATAAACAACTTTGAAGTTTTGAATTTTTTGCAAAAAGGGCTCTAACTTCATCAAATTCGAGAAACACTTTGTGAACTCCAAAGGAACAAAAATCAGATCTGGACACAGAACTGATCAAATCATGAGAATTCCTTTTGAAAATTCAAATGATCTTCGATTTTGATGAAATTAGTATCAATAGAAAGATCTCGATCTCAGGAAGAACTTTCGTGAAGAAAATTTTTTCATATCTCGAACACACGAATTTATGAAAATCGAAGAACACACGAAGGTCGACTGAAATCAACATGTCACCAGATCTATATGCACATGACGTGGCAAATCGTACTAGGCTAACATGCTTAGAATTTTATGAAAATTTTACAGTGAACAGATCAAGATGTGTTTTACAATTTTCATGAAGAAAGTTTTTCCAGAAAATGATTGTAGAAAATCATAAAATTCATCGAACAGCACAACCTCAGTCAGGGGATCATCAGAACAGACTTAAACAGAAAATTACAGATTCTGATCCTGATGTCTAACAGTGTTTTGACATAGCAAATGAAGTCCGATCGGGGCATATGATATATCAAATCAAAGCTTAAGACGAGCTTTACGATTCTCTAGTTTATCACTTCACCAGATTTCAACGTTAACAGGCTCAAATCACCATCTCAAGCATGCAGGTTTTACTGGTTACGAATTTGCAGAATTGTGTTCAAGTGTTCTTACCTTGTCTCGCGATGATCCAACGCTCAAGCGAGCGATCCGCCTCCGTATTCTGATCTGGAATGTCACGGAGAGGCCTTGGAAAGCTCGGCCAATCTACGATAATGGATTGCAAGAGATAATGTGAGAATCAACTCGCTTTCACAAAATAAACGAATCAGCAAAAAGTTGAGGAAAATGATGCGATCCGTGGCTGTTCAATGCGAGGCCAGCCACCACAGTGCCGTGAGGAAGCGTTGCGAGGAAGGTCGTCGGTTGCTTGAACCGAATCACCGGAGGAGGTCGCCGAGAACCGGTTCAGGAGGGAGCTGAACCACCAGCAAGGGGCGGCTGGTCTTGAACACATCACCGGGGGGTATGGCGGCGGCTGCCGGGAGATGTTGCCGAGAGGGAGAGATGATGGAGAGAGGAGGAGGAGAGAGAGAGAGAGAGATGAGAGAGAAATAGATCTGAAAACGAACCCCCTTCATTTTTGAGGAAAAACACTATATACCTCTCTCAACTTTGAGTTTTAGCCCTTAGATCAATCCAATGGCTCAAAATGCATCCTTAATGATTAAGAATATTCCTTAATAGCTAAGGATTGGTGACATGGCATCATGGATGGACATGATCAATTCTAGATGAATGGCCATGATTGATTTGCTAATCCCCTAATTAATTTGCTTAATCTTTGAAGAAGGGCATTTTTGTCATTTTCAATTAAGGGCATTTTTGTCATTTTTGATTAAGGGCATTTTTGTCATTTTTGCACTCAAGAGGATGTGACTGATCTTGGTTGGTCCGACCGGATTATCGATCATCAAAATTTTCGACCGGAAAATGACTAGTCCGATCGGATTAGTTCAATTTGAATTAAACCAATTTGAGTCAATTAGCTCGAATTTGGGTAATTGCATGACCGAGCTAGACTAACAAGTTTAATTGAAGTCTAATTAACCAAATTGAGTCCCAATTCATCAAATTGAATATTAGTCTAGAGGGGTCAAGTTGAATTACACTATCTAGACCAATTACTCTTAGACTTTCTAATCATTGGATCACTAAATTGATCAAATTGATTCAAATTCATGTGAATCTTCCAAAATTGATTTTGAATTTGGGTTTCATATAAGAAATTAGGCTCATTCGTGCCTCAATTATCTTGTCATCATGAAGAATCGATCCAAATCAATCGATTAGGGCCTAAATTGGGGGTTTTTGGGTTTGGCTTGGAATCACAAAATTGGTTCAAAAATTGGATATAAAATGACCTCTAGATCAAATGTCGTGAAGGAAATTATCCTAAAAATGACTAGAAATGAAGTAATTTTATTTTTGGCCGATTTGAATCAAATTCCGCAATTTGGGGAAAAGTTGATTCTAAATCGATTTTTGTAAAATTTCAAATGCCAAAGGTAAATTGAATGTAAAACAAGGTAATTTTTGGATTTTGGTATTTTTCAATTTTTTTTGTCAAAGGTTTGACCAAAAGTCAAACCCTAGTTGACTTTCCACTAAGAGCTTGATTTTATGATCAAATCTTTGAATTTTTCTAAAATTTCCACTTCCAAAGTGAAATTGGACTTGAAAGGAATCTTTTTATGCAAAAAGCCCCAATTTGACCTGGGGTTGACTTTTGGTCAAAGGGTTGACCAAAAAGTCAACGCCAAAGTCAACCATTTGACTTTTCGGGTTTTTGCATAAAATGAATAGAAAATCGCTTATAAAAAGCAGATCAACAGATAGAATTAAAAAACGACACTTTTTGTTCAAGAAATGGACTCCGTCGCGATCGGAAACCGTAATCTTGAATTTTCTATTTTTAATGACGCGTCGGCTAAAAATTAGGTGTCAACAAGCGTGAACATCTCCTATATATGAAATTAAATGCAAATCAAGCTATTGAACGATCTCTGTTCCCAACGTATTTCAGGTTCAAAAATTTTATAAAAAAAACATCGAATCGGAATCTTTTTTTTGAAAAGAGAATCTTTCGATCGGTTTCTTTTTTAATTTCAGATCACATTTGGAGCGTAAAACGCTCCTATACATGAAATTTAGTGCAAATCAAGCTATTGGAACACCTATCCCCATGTTTTTCCTGGTTCAAAAAATTTTTTAAAGCAACATGTCGAAAAGGAATCTTTTTTGAAAAGGGAATCTTTTCGACCATTTTCCTATTTTTTAAAGTTCGCATCACAATTAGACAGAACGCCTCGTATGCATGAAATTCAATGCAAATCAAGCTATTGCAACGCACCAATCCCTCATTTTTTTCTGGCTCAAAAAAATATTATAAAGCAAAATCTCGAAAGGGAATATTTTTAAAAGAGGGAATCTTTCGACCATTTTTTTTTAATTTCGTCTCACATTGGAGCGTAAACGTCTCGCATGGATGAAATTAAATGCAATTCAAGCTATTGGATCGCACATGTTCCCAACGTTTTTCCGGTTCGAAAAATGTTATAAAAAAAAAATTGAAAGAGAATCTTTTTTTTTTAAAAGGGACTCTTTTTTACCATTTTCTTCTTTTTGATTTCAGATCACATTTGGAGCGTCGACGTCTAAACAGAGATGAAATTCTATGCAAATCAAGCTATTGGAGCGCACCTCTTTCCAACGTTTTTCTGGTTCAAAAATTTTAGCAAAAAAAAAAACATCGAAATTGAATCTTTTTTGAAAAAGGAAATCTTTTTTCGACCATTTTTTTCTATTTTCATTTTGCTTCATATTTGGAGCGTGAACCTCTCCTATACATGAAATTAAAGGCAAATTAAGCTAATGGAACATACCTCTTCCCAACGTATTTTTAGTTCAAAAATTTTATTAAAAAAAAACATCGAAAGGGAATCTTTTTTTTTAAAAGGGAATCTTTTCGATCGGTTTTTCTTGTTTGATTTTGCATCACATTTGGAGTGTAAACGTTTCAGATACATGAAATTGAATGCAAATCAAGCTATTGAACGCACTTATCCCCCGTTTTTCTGGTTCAAAAAATTTTATAAAACAAAATAACGAAGGGGAATCTTATTTGGAAAAGGGAATCTTTTCTATTATTTTCTTATATTTTTCATTTTGCATCACATTTGGAGCGTAAACGTCTAGTATACATGAAATTCATTGCAGATCAAGCTATTGGATCGCGCCTATCCCTCACTTTTTTCCTGGTTCAAAAATTTTATAAAGCCAAAATCGAAAGGAACTTTTTTTTTAAAAGGGAATCTTTTCGACCATTTTCTTCTTTTTTTTAATTTCGCATCACATTTGGAGCGTCAACGTTTAGTATACATGAAATTCAATGCAGATCAAGCTATTGGAACGCACCTATCCCCCACTTTTTTTCTGGTTCAAAAATTTTATAAAGCAAAATATCGAAGGGAATCTTTTTAAAAAGGAAATATTTTCGACCATTTTCTTCTTTTTAATTTCGTGATCACATTTGGAGCGTAAACGTCTCGTATAGATGAAATTCAATGCAAATCAAGCTATTAGAACGCACATGTTCCCAACGTTTTTCTTGTTCAAAAAATTTTATGAAAAAAACATCGAAATGGATCTTTTTTGAAAAAGGGAATCTTTTCGATCATTTTCTTCTATTTTCATTTCGCTTCGCATTTCGAACGTGAACCTCTCCTATACATGAAATTAAATGCAAATCAAGCTAATGGAACATACCTCTTCCCAACGTATTTCTAGTTCAAAAAATTTATAAAAAAAAAAAAATGAAAGGGAATCTTTTTGAGAAAGGGAATCTTTTCGACCAGTTTTTTCTTTTTTTTGATTTTGCATCACATTTGGAGCGTAAACATCTCAGTATATATGAAATTGATTGCAAATCAAGTTATTGAACGCACCTATCCCCCACATTTTTCTGGTACAAAAAAATTTTTATAAAGCAAAATATCGAGAGGGGATTTTTTGAAAAAGAGAATCTTTTCGACCATTTTCTTATTTTTTTTTCATTTTGCATCACATTTGGAGCGTAAACATCTAGTATACATGAAATTCAATGCAGATCAAGTTATTGGAACACATCTATCCCTTTGCTTTTTTTGGTTCAAAAAAATTTTATAAAGCAAAATATCAAAGGGAATCTTTTTTAAAAATGGAATATTTTTGACTATTTACTTCTTTTTTTTTTCATTTCGCATCACATTCGGAGCGTAAACGTCTCGTATAGATGAAATTAAATGCAAATCAAGCTATCGCAACGCACATGTTCCTCACTTTTTTCTGGTTCAAAAAATTTTATAAAAAAAAAAACATTGAAAGGGAATCTTTCTTGGACAAGGGAATCTTTTCGACCATTTTTTTCTTTTTTTTTTCGCGCTTCATATTTTGAGCGTGAACATCTCCTATATATGAAATTAAATGCAATCAAGCTATTGAACGCATCTGTTGCCAACGATATCTAGTTCAAAAAATTTTATAAAAAAAAACATCGAACGGGAATCTTTTTTTGAAAAAGAGAATCTTTTCGATCGGTTTCTTTTTTTTAATTTCAGATCACATTTGGAGCGTAAACGTCTCCTATACATGAAATTTAATACAAATCAAGCTATTGAACGCACCTATTCCCAACGTTTTTTCCTGGTTCAAAAAATTTATAAAAAAAAAAAACATCGAAATTGAATCTTTTTTTTTTAAAGGAATCTTTACAACCATTTTTTTTTTTATTTTCATTTCGCTTCACATTTCGAAAGTGAACCTCTCCTATACATGAAATTAAATGCAAATCAAGCTATTGGAACGATCTCATTCCCAACGATTTTCTAGTTCAAAAATTTTATAAAAAAAAACATCGAACGGGAATCTTTTTTTTTTTTGAAGAGAATCTTTTCAACCAGTTTCTTTTTTTTTTTTTTTATTTCATTTCATCACATTTGGAGCGTAAACGTCTCCTATACATGAAATTCAATGCAAATCAAGCTATTGAACGTACCTATTCCCCCACGCTTTTTGGTTCAAAAAATTTTATAAAGCAAAACGTCGAAAGGGAATCTTTTTTGAAAAAGGGAATCTTTTCGACCATTTTCTTATTTTTTCAGTTCGCATCACAATTAGACCGTAAACATCTTGTATACATGAAATTCAATGCAAATCAAGCTATTGCAACGCACCATCCCTCATTTTTTTTTGGCTCAAAAAATTTTTTTACAGAAAAAATCTCGAAAGGGAATATTTTTTTTAAAAGGGAATCTTTTCGACCATTTTTTTTTTTTCTCACATTTGGAGCGTAAACCTCTCGTGATAGATGAAATTAGATGCAAATCAAGCTAATGGAACGCACCTGCTCCCCCAACGCTTTTCTCTGGTTCAAAAATGTTATAAAAAAAAAAAATTAAAAGGGGATCTTTTTTGAAAAGGGAGTCTTTTTTATCATTTTCTTCTTTTTTTTGATTTCAGATCACATTTGGAGCGTCAACGTCTCGTATAGATGAAATTCTATGCAAATCAAGCTATTGAACGCACCTCTTCCTAACGTTTTTTCTGGTTCAAAAATTTTAGCCCAAAAAAACATCAAAATTGAATCTTTTTTTTAAAAAGGGAATCTTTTCGACCATTTTTTTTCTATTTTCATTTCGCTTCACATTTGGAGCGTGAACCTCTCCTATACATGAAATTAAAGGCAAATTAAGCTAATGGAACATACCTCTTCCCAACGTATTTTTTAGTTCAAAAAATTTTATTAAAAAAAAAAACATCGAAAGGGAATCTTTTTTTTTTAAAAAGGGAATCTTTTTCGATCGTTTCTTCTTGTTTGATTTTGCATCACATTTGGAGTGTAAACGTTTCAGATACATGAAATTGAATGCAAATCAAGCTATTGAACACACTTATCCCCACGTTTTTCTGGTTCAAAAATTTTATAAAACAAAATAACGAAGGGGAATCTTATTTGGAAAAGGGAATCTTTTCTATTATTTTCTTATATTTTTCATTTTGCATCACATTTGGAGCGTAAACGTCTAGTATACATGAAATTCATTGCAGATCAAGCTATTGGATCGCGCCTATCCCCATGTTTTTTTCCAGTACAAAAAATTTTATAAAAGCAAAACATCGAAAGGGGATCTTTTTTTGAAAAAGAATCTTTTCGACCATTTTCTTATTTTTTCATTTTGCATCACATTTGGAGCGTAAACATCTAGTATACATGAAATTCAATGCAAATCAAGCTATTGAAACACACCTATCCATCGTTTTTTTTTGGTTCAAAAAATTTTATAAAGCAAAATATCGAAAGGGAATCTTTTTTAAAAATGGAATATTTTCGACCATTTTCTTCTTTTTTAATTTCGCATCACATTTGGAGCGTAAACGTCTCGTATAGATGAAATTAAATGCAAATCAAGCTATCGGAACGCACATGTTCCTAACGTTTTTCTGGTTCAAAAAATTTTATAAAAAAAAACATCGAAAGGGAATCTTTTTTGAAAAAGGGAATCTTTTCGACCATTTTTTTCTTTTTTTGATTTCGCTTCATATTTTGAGCGTGAACATCTCCTATACATGAAATTCAATACAAATCAAGCTATTGGAACGATCCTCGTTCCCAACGTATTTCTAGTTCAAAAATTTTATAAAAAAAAACATCGAATGGGAATCTTTTTGAAAAAGAGAATCTTTTCGATCCGTTTTTTTTTTTAATTTCGCATCACATTTGGAGCGTAAACGTCTCCTATACATGAAATTTAATGCAAATCAAGCTATTGAACGCACCTATCCCCCCCGTTTTTCTAGTTCAAAAATTTTTTAAAAAGCAAAACGTCGAAAAGGAATCTTTTTCTGAAAAAGGGAATCTTTTCGACCATTTTCTTATTTTTGAAGTTCGCATCGCAATTAGACCGTAAACGTCTCAGATGCATGATGAAATTCAATGCAAATCAAGCTATTGCAACGCACCAATCCCTCATTTTTTTCTCGGCTCAAAAAATTTTATAAAGCAAAATCTCGAAAGGGAATATTTTTTAAAAGAGGGAATCTTTTCGACCATTTTTTTTAATTTCGTCTCACATTGGAGCGTAAACGTCTCGCATGAATGAAATTAAATGCAAATCAAGCTATTGGATCGCACTTTTTTGCTCCCCAACGTTTTCTGGTTCAAAAAATGTTAAAAAAAAAATTGAAAGAGAATCTTTTTTTTTAAAGGGATCTTTTTACCATTTTCTTCTTTTTGATTTCAGATCACATTTGGAGCGTCAACGTCTCGTCTGGAGATGAAATTCTATGCAAATCAAGCTATTGAACGCACCTCTTCCCAACGTTTTTCTCGTTAAAAAATTTTAGCAAAAAAAAAAACATCGAAATTGAATCTTTTTTTGAAAAAGGAAATCGTTTCGACCATTTTTTTTTTTTCATTTCGCTTCACATTTGGGCGTGAACCTCTCCTATACATGAAATTAAAGGCAAATTAAGCTAATGGAACATACCTCTTCCCAACGTATTTCTAATTCAAAAAGTTTTATAAAAAAAAAAAATCGAAAGGGGATCTTTTTGAAAAAGGGAATCTTTTTCGATCGGTTTCTTCTTGTTTGATTTTGCATCACATTTGGAGTGTAAACGTCTCCGTATACATGAAATTGAATGCAAATCAAGCTATTGAACGCACTTATCCCCCATGTTTTTTTCGTTCAAAAAATTTTATAAAACAAAGCATCGAAAGGGAATCTTTTTTGAAAAGGGGAATCTTTTCTACTATTTTCTTATTTTTCATTTTGCATCACATTTGGAGCGTAAACGTCTAGTATACATGAAATTCATTGCAGATCAAGCTATTGGAACGCCGCCTACCCCCACTTTTTTTTGTTCAAAAAATTTTATAAAAGAAAATATCGAAGGGGAATCTTTTTAAAAAGGAAATATTTTCGACCATTTTCTTCTTTTTTTAATTTCGCATCACATTTGGAGCGTCAACGTCTAGTATACATGAAATTCAATGCATCATCATGCTATTGGACGCACCTATCCCCACTTTTTTTCTGGTTCAAAAAATTTTATAAAAGCAAAATATCGAAGGAAATCTTTTTTTTTTTTTAAAAGGGAATCTTTTTACCATTTTCTTCTTTTTGATTACCCATCACATTTGGAGCGTAAACGTCTCGTATAGATGAAATTCAATGCAAATCAAGCTATTGGAACGCACCTATTCCCAACGTTTTTCTGGTTCAAAAATTTTATAAAAAAAAACATCGAAATTGAATCTTTTTTGAAAAAGGGAATCTTTTCGACCATTTTCTTCTATTTTCATTTCGCTTCACATTTCGAGCGTGAACCTCTCCTATACATGAAATTAAATGCAAATCAAGCTAATGGAACATACCTCTTCCCAACGTATTTCTAGTTCAAAAAATTTTATAAAAAAAAACATCGAAAGGGAATCTTTTTTGAAAAAGGGAATCTTTTCGACCAGTTTCTTCTTTTTTTTGATTTCGCATCACATTTGGAGCGTAAACATCTCGTATACATGAAATTCAATGCAAATCAAGCTATTGGAACGCACCTATCCCCACCTTTTTCTGGTTCAAAAAGTTTTATAAAACAAAACATCGAAAGGGGATCTTTTTGAAAAAAGAGAGCCTTTTCGACCATTTTCTTATTTTTTTTTCATTTTGCATCACATTTGGCGCGTAAACATCTAGTATACATGAAATTCAATGCAGATCAAGCTATTAGAACACACTTATCCCTCGCTTTTTCTGGTTCAAAAATTTTATAAAGCAAAATATCAAAGGGAATCTTTTTTTAAAAATGGAATCTTTTCTACCATTTTCTTCTTTTTTAATTTCGCATCACATTTGGAGCGTAAAGGTCTCGTATAGATGAAATTAAATGCAAATCAAGCTATCGGAACGCACATGTTCCTCACTTTTTTTCTGGTTCAAAAATTTTATAAAAAAAAACATTGAAAGGGAATCTTTTTTGGACAAGGGAATCTTTTCGACCATTTTTTTCTTTTTTCATTTCGCTTCATATTTTGAGCGTGAACATCTCCTATACATGAAATTAAATGCAAATCAAGCTATTGGAACGCACCCGTTCCCAACGTATTTCTAGTTCAAAAATTTTATAAAAAAAAACATCGAACGGGAATCTTTTTTGAAAAAGAGAATCTTTTCGATCAGTTTCTTTTTTTTTTATTTCGCATCACATTTGGAGCGTAAACGTCTCCTATACATGAAATTCAATGCAAATCAAGCTATTGGAACGCACCTATCCCCCACGTTTTTCTGATTCAAAAATTTTTTTTAAAGCAAAACGTTGAAAAGGAATCTTTTTTGAAAAAGAGAATCTTTTCGACCATCTTCTTATTTTTTCAGTTCGCATCGCAATTAGACCGTAAACATCTCGTATACATGAAATTCAATTGAAATCAAGCTATTGGAATGCACCTATCCCTCATTTTTTCTAGTTGAAAAAATTTTATAAAGCAAAATCTCGAAAGGGAATATTTTTTAAAAGAGGGAATCTTTCGACCATTTTTTTTTTTTTTTTCGTCTCACATTGGAGCGTAAACGTCTCTCGCATGGATGAAATTAAATGCAAATCAAGCTATTGGATCGCACTTTATTCCCAACGTTTTTTCTGGTTCAAAAAATATTAGAAAAAAAACATTGAAAGAGAATCTTTTTTTTTTAAGGACTCTTTTTGCCATTTTCTTCTTTTTGATTTCAGATCACATTTGGGGCGTCCCACGTCTCGTAGAGATGAAATTCTATGCAAATCAAGCTATTGGAACGCACCTCTTCCCAACGTTTTTCTGGTTCAAAAAAATTTTAGCAAAAAAAAACATCGAAATTGAATCTTTTTTGAAAAAGGAAATCCTTTCGACCATTTTTTTTTATTTTCATTTCACATCACATTTCGAAAGTGAACCTCTCCTATACATGAAATTAAAGGCAAATTAAGCTAATGGAACATACCTCTTCCCAATGTATTTCTAATTCAAAAAGTTTTATAAAAAAAAAAAACATCGAAAGGGAATCTTTTTTGAAAAGGGGAATCTTTTTCGATCGGTTTCTTCTTGTTTGATTTTGCATCACATTTGGAGTGTAAACGCGTCTAGTATACATGAAATTGAATGCAAATCAAGCAATTGAAACGCACTTATCCCTCACGTTTTCTCATTCAAAAATTTTATAAAACAAAACATCGAAAGGGAATCTTTTTTGAAAAGGAAATCTTTTTTTTGAAAAAGGGAATCTTTTCTACTATTTTCTTATTTTTTTATTTTGCATCACATTTGGAGCGTAAACGTCTAGTATACATGAAATTCATTGCAAATCAAGCTATTGGAACGCAACCTACCCCTCTTTTTTCTTTGTTCAAAAAATTTTATAAAGCAAAATATCGAAGGGAATCTTTTTAAAAAGGAAATATTTTCGACCATTTTCTTTTTTTTTTAATTTCGCATCACATTTGGAGCATCAACGTCTAGTATACATGAAATTCAATGCATATCAAGCTATTGGACGCACCTATCCCCCCACTTTTTTCTCGTTCAAAAATTTTATAAAAAAAATATCGAAGGAAATCTTTTTTGAAAAAGGGAATCTTTTTACCATTTTCTTCTTTTTGATTACTCATCACATTTGGAGCGTAAACGTCTCGTATAGATGAAATTCAATGCCAATCAAGCTATTGAACGCACCTATTCCCAACGTTTTTTCGGCTCAAAAAATTTTATCAAAAAAAAACATCGAAATTGAATCTTTTTTTTTTTTAAAAAGGGAATCTTTTCTATCATTTTCTTCTATTTTCATTTCGCTTCACATTTCGAGGCGTGAACCTCTCCTATACATGAAATTAAATGTAAATCAAGCTAATGGAACAGACCTCTTCCCAACGTATTTCTAGTTCAAAAAATTTTAAAAAAAAAAAAAAATCGAAAGGAATCTTTTCGACCAGTTTTTCTTTTTTTGATTTTGCATCACATTTGGAGCGTAAACTTCTCGTATACATGAAATTGAATGCAAATCAAGCTATTGGAATGCAGCTATCCCCCACGTTTTTTTCTGGTTCAAAAAAATTTTATAAAGCAAAACATCGAAAGGGAATCTTTTTTGAAAAAGAGAATCTTTTCGACCATTTTCTTATTTTTTTCATTTTGCATCACATTTGGAGCGTAAACATCTAGTATACATGAAATTCAATGCAGATCAAGCTATTGGAACGCACCTATCCCTCACTTTTTCTGGTTCAAAAAATTTTATAAAGCAAAATATCAAAGGGAATCTTTTTTAAAAAAGGGAATCTTTTCGACCATTTTCTTCTGTTTTAATTTTGCATCACATTTGGAGCGTCAACATCTCATATAGATGAAATTAAATGCAAATCAAGCTATCGGAACGCACATGTTCCTAACTTTTTTGGTTCAAAAAATTTTATAAAAAAAAAAAACATTGAAAGGGAATCTTTCTTGAAAAAGGGAATCTTTTTGACCATTTTTTTTTTTTTTTTCATTTCGCTTCATATTTTGAGCGTGAACATCTCCTATATATGAAATTAAATGCAAATCAAGCTATTGGAACACATCTATTCCCAACGATTTCTAGTTCAAAAAATTTTATAAAAAAAAAAAACATCTAACGGGATTCTTTTTTGAAAAAGAGAATCTTTTGGACCAGTTTTTTTTTTTTAATTTCGATCACATTTGGAGCGTAAACGTCTCCTATACATGAAATTTAATGCAAATCAAGCTATTGAACGCACCTATCCCCCACTTTTTTTGGTTCAAAAATTTTTTTTTTTTTAAAAACGTCGAAAGGGAATCTTTTTTTTGAAAAAGGAAATCTTTTCAACCATTTTCTTATTTTTTAAGTTCGCATCACAATTAGACCGTAAACATCTCAGATACATGAAATTCAATGCAAATCAAGCTATTGCAACGCACCAATGGCTCATTTTTTTTCGGCTCAAAAAAAAAATTTTGTAAAGAAAAATCTCAAAAGAAAATATTTTTTAAAAAGGGAATCTTTTCGACAATTTTTTTTTTTTTCGTCTCACATTTGGACCGTAAACGTCTCGCATAGATGAAATTAAATGCAAATCAAGCTATTGGACGCACTGTTTCGAACCTTTTTCCGGTTCAAAAATTTTATAAAAAAAAAACATTGAAAGGGAATCTTTTACCATTTTCTTCTTTTTTTTGATTTCGTCAGATCACATTTGGAGTGTCAACGTCTCGTATAGATGAAATTCTATGCAAATCAAGCTATTGGAGCAGCACCTCTTCCCAACGTTTTTCTGGTTCAAAATATTTTAGCAAAAAAAAACATCGAAATTGAATCTTTTTTGAAAAAGGGAATCTTTTTCGACCATTTTTTTCTATTTTCTTTTCGCGTCACATTTTAAGCGTGAACATCTCCTATACATGAAATTAAATGCAAATTAAGCTAATGGAACATAACTCTTCCCAATGTATTTCTAGTTCAAAAATTTTATAAAAAAAAAAAAACATCGAAAGGGGATCTTTTTTTTTTTTCAAAAGGGAATCTTTTCGATCGGTTTCTTCTTGTTTGATTTTGCATAACATTTGGAGCGTAGACGTCTCGTATACATGAAATTGAATGCAAATCAAGCTATTGAACGCACTTATCCCCCACGCGTTTTCTGGTTCAAAAAATTTTATAAAACAAAACATCGAAGGGGAATCTTTTTTGAAAAAGGGAATCCTTTCAACCATTTTCTTATTTTTTTTCATTTTGCATCACATTTGGAGCGTAAATGTCTAGTATACATGAAATTCAATGCAGATCAAGCTATTGGAACGCACCTATCCCTCACTTTTTTTTGAATCAAAAATTTTATAAAGCAAAATATCGAAAGGGAATCTTTTCGACCATTTTCTTCTTTTTTTAATTTCGCATCACATTTGGAGCGTCAACGTCTAGTATACATGAAATTCAATGTAGATTAAGCTATTGAACGCACCTATCCCCCACTTTTTCTGGTTCAAAAAGTTTTATAAAAGCAAAATATCGAAAAGAAATCTTTTTTTTGAAAAAAAGGGAATCTTTTGGACCATTTTCTTCTTTTTTTATTACACATCACATTTGGAGCGTAAACGTCTCGTATAGATGAAATTCAATGCAAATCAAGCTATTGAACGCACCTGTTCCCAACGTTTTTCTGGTTCAAAAATTTTATCAAAAAAAAACATCGAAATTGAACCTTTTTTGAAAAAGAGAATCTTTTCGACCATTTTTTTCTATTTTCATTTTGCTTCACATTTGGGCGTGAACCTCTCCTATACATGAAATTAAATGCAAATCAAGCTAATGCAACATACCTCTTCCCAACGTATTTCTAGTTCAAAAAATTTTATAAAAAAATTCGAAGGGAATTTTTTTTGAGAAAGAGAATCTTTTCGACCAGTTTCTTCTTTTTTTGATTTTGCATCACATTTAGAGCATAAACGTCTCGTGTACATGAAATTCAATGCAAATCAAGCTATTGAACGCACCTATCCCCTACGTTTTTCTGGTTCAAAAAATTTTATAAAGCAAAACATCGAAAGGGAATCTTTTTGAAAAAGGGAATCTTTTCGACCATTTTCTTATTTTTTCATTTTGCATCACATTTGGAGCGTAAATGTCTAGTATACATGAAATTCAATGCAGATCAAGCTATTGGAACGCTCCTATCTCCCACTTTTTTCTGGTTCAAAAAATTTTATAAAGCAAAATATCAAAAGGAATCTTTTTTAAAAATGGAATATTTTTTACCATTTTCTTCTTTTTTTTAATTTCGCATCACATTTGGAGCGTAAACGTCTCGTATAGATGAAATTAAATGCAAATCAAGCTTATCGGAACGCACCTGTTCCCAACGTTTTTCTGGTTCAAAAATTTTATGAAAAAAATTGAAAGGCAATCTTTCTTGAAAAGGGGAATCTTTTTGACCATTTTTTTTTTTTTTCATTTCGCTTCATATTTTGAGCGTGAACATCTCCTATATATGAAATTAAATGCAAATCAAGCTATTGGAGCGCATATGTTCCCAACTTATTTCTAGTTCAAAAAAAAATTTATAAAAAAAAAAAACATTGAACAGGGAATCTTTTTTTTTTGAAAAGGGAATCTTTTCGACCAGGTTTTTTTTTTTTTTTTTTCGCATCACATTTGGAGCGTAAAACGTCTCCTATACATGAAATTCAATGCAAATCAAGCTATTGGAACGCACCTATCCCCCACGTTTTTCTGGTTCAAAAAATTTTATAAAGCAAAACGTCGAAAGGGAATCTTTTTTGAAAAAGGGAATCTTTTCGACCATTTTCTTATTTTTTAAGTTCGCAGCATAATTAGAACGCAAAAACGCGTCTCATATACATGAAATTCAATGCAAATCAAGCTATTGCAACGCACCAATCCCTCATTTTTTTTTTCCTACTCAAAAAATTTTATAAAGCAAAATCTCGAAAGGGAATATTTTTAAAAAGGGAATCTTTTCCACCATTTTCTTTTTTTATTTCGCCTCACATTTGGAGCGTAAACGTCTCGTATAGATGAAATTAAATGCAAATCAAGCTATTGGAACGCACCTGTTGCCAACGGTTTTCTGGTTCAAAAAATTTTGTAAAAAAAACATTTTCAAAATGTTTTTCAAGCTATTGAACGCACCTTTTATTTACGCGCTTTTTTTTCCTGTTCAAAAAATTTTATAAAAAAAATTGAAAGGGAATCTTTTCGACCATTTTTTCTTTTTTCATTTCGCTTCACATTTTGAGCGTGAACATCTCCTATACATGAAATTAAATGCAAATCAAGCTATTAGAACGCACTTGTTCCCAACGCATTTCTAGTTCAAAAATTTTAAAAAAAAAACATCGAAAGGAAATCTTTTTTGAAAAAGGGAATCTCTTCGACCAGTTTCTTTTTTTTTTTTATTTCACATCACATTTGGAGCATAAACGTCTCCTATACATGAAATTTAACGCAAAATCAAGTTATTGGAACGCACCTATCCCCTACGCTTTTCTACGGTTCAAAAAATTTTATAAAGCAAAACGTCGAAAGGGAATCTTTTTGAAAAAGGAAATCTTTTCAACCATTTTCTTATTTTGTCAATTCGCATCACAATTAGATCAGTAAACGCGTCTAGTATACACGAAACCAATAACCTATCAATCAATTCCCGATAATCTATTGTCAATTTCACCAATAACCTATCACCGTAAAGAGATAGGCTATTATTGTGTTTGCGATAAGTTATCGCTATTTGGTGATAAGTTGTCAATTATTTTATTATTATTGATTATTTTATTAAAGAAATTAATTTTCGGAATTAAATAATAATAATAAAATAATATTCCCGAAAAATTAAATATTAGTATTTTCAAATGATTTTAATGCCGAATTGTGATCGTATATGTTTGGATGGTGAATCCATAGTTGGATTTCATCGTATAAATTAAGCGTATTTGGTTAAATGATTTGAATGATTATTTTTTAAATTAAGTATTATTTTATTATTAAGTAAATAAATTTCGAATTTAAGTAGTAATATTTTAGTATTAAATAATTAATTTCCAAAATTAAATATGGATATTTTCAGATAATTTCTAATGTCAAATTGTGGTTTATATGCTTGAATTATGATGCTTATGCTATGAATGGCCATGTTGATTAGTTGGTGTAGTTAAATGAATTTAATTCCTCGAGGATGAAAATTATGTTTTGAAATGAGATTCACAAAGTCAATTAACCATTTGCATGTGTGGCCACTTGGCATTGTTGTGTGGCATTGATGTGAGCACGATTCATGCATGCATTGGCTAAATGAAAAGATAATAACTGGCTTGAATGCTCGAGTGCTAGTGTGGTCACATGTTGGAGTTGTCTTGTTGGATCTTTGACGATGCGACTTATCGGGAATCTGCAGAGATCACGCTGACTTATCGAGGACTCATCAGAAATCACGCCTAATTTGTCGGATGCTTGATTATCGGGGACTGCTGTAGATCGCGTCGATTCATTGGATGCATGATTTGTCGAGATCTGCTATAGATCGCGCTCGACTTATCGGATGCCCGATTTGTTGAGATATCTTTGTAGATAGCGCTCAATTTATCGGATGCCCGATTTGTCGAGTCTGCTGTGTAGATCGCGCTCAATTCATTAGATGCCCGATCATCATGGAAGATTGCTATCTCGCTATGTATCACTTGATGTTGCAAAGGACCCGAGAGGGCGCGAAAAATAAGAAAACGGAACATGTATGTTGCATAATGTTTGATTATAGGATGCATACCGCTAGGCATGGTATAGGACTTGTCCAAGTGGTTTTAATTTATAATTGAGACATGCGCGAGTGTGGATGCATGACGCATGGAAAATTTATTGTGTGTTCGAATCACGTGATATCTTGGATGCATTGTTGTGACATTTATTGACCGATGTCATGCATGAAACGTATACCAAGGTGAGGTAAGGATGCTTGTGATTGATCCGTATTTGATATGTGGTCGCTTGGACTAGGAATCCCAAGACGAGTTGGCCTTCTAAACGGGGCTTAAGCAGTTAACTTATTGATACTTTCGTCTCATTTGTTGTCGTTAACATCTTTCGGGACCTTAGCATGTCGGTGCCCCTAGTACGTTCGAGGTGTATGGAAGTTGGCTTTTTGGACTGACCTACTGATGGTAGAGTAAATTGACCCCAGCTTGGTATCTTTTTGTGAAAATGCCCAAAGTGGGCTTGTAAAAATGTTCCTAGGGATTAATTAAGTAAATATTAAAATGGTGTTTTGGTTTGACTATTGTGATTTGTTTTCCTACCTATCCCCCACTCTATTGTTGTCGTTTGGGAATTGTTGTTATCGCTTTCACATGCGCAATTAAAAGATAAAATGAAAGGGTTGGCGGCGAGTCCTAAAACATCACATCATGACGACCATAGTGAGATGTTGCGCGCGTTAGTAGGGTTCGAGGTGTAACACCCCGACTCCCTCAAAACATGGAGGTTAAAATTGTTTGGTTATGGAAGCGCGTATACTCAGGGGTGTCAATGGATCAGGTCGGGTTTCCATGATACCTGACCCGACTTGAAACAAGCAGAATGCTTGTGTTTCTGATTGGAACCCGACCCGAACGGCAAATGACCCAGGCTAAAAGCCCAAGTCAGGTCGGGATCCGAGTATCCTTTTTTTTCTTTTCAATTCAAAACATGACAATTAAATCCAGCTTTTCGAGCCATCAAACCAGAAAAAGACATACTGAGTGAATCAAGCATCAACCATTAAACCACTATCTGAAAGGATAAGATGCAGAGTTCTAAGCTCCCAAATCAGATGGTCGTACAGGGAATTTAATGGAATATGATGGACTAAATTGAAATTGTTTCAAACTTGACACGAGCAAAAACTGGTAAAAAATAAGACATGGTTCAACTATAACAATCACAAAACAGCAGAGCATTCAACTAAGGAAGGCCTCTCTTGATCGAAAGAGCTATACTTCTCGGTGTGATTTCACATACTCCAAAACGACATGGCGAGCCTCGATCTCTTCTCCAAAATCCTGCAAATTGATAAAATAGTAATGAGCCGCTTGATAAAGAAAATATGCAAGCAGAAACAAACATTCTACACCACTGTTAAGCATCACAGATGACCACTTCCCTGTTCTAAACTTATACATGTTAGAAAACTTTCTATGATTTGTCAGCATAATAAGGTTACCACACATCATTGAGAGAAATAAGATAGGCCAACAAAAAGTTACTAAAATTCGGCAGAGATTGTGAAATAAGTACCTTTAGAACAACACAGGAGCAACCGATGACCTTCCTTGCTTTTCCTTCAGAATCAATCTTGCATAACTGCAGAAACAATTCTATCAGAAACCAAGATACTGACAATATATTGCAGCTTCATACTTGATGATTCATTCATCTGCAAAGCTGTATGAAAAGAAACACAAATGGATTGAAAGTAGAACATGACCAAACCATCTCACGACCTTCTCTCATCTTATCTTCGATTTGGGCAACACCTACCTATGTAGTCGTTTCCACATCTAATCACACCAACTTAATTGAAAATGGGAGAAGTACCAGCTATTTGAACGGCAATTCGAAAGACTATAGCCACACTAGATTCATTTGGACAATCACCAAACTTGATAGGGGGCCCCGATCAAAAACTTTTTTTCAAGGATATTAGAATCGGAGATTGGTTTGGGGACCAAATCTGTCATAACATAAATAATAGGAACAATTTATTTTATTCCTTTTGGAGTTGGGCAAGCCGACCCACCCCGGTTCGGCTAGACCGGCCTCGTCTACTTAGCATCAAAGCCAAAGTAACCCTTGAACCTACGATATCTAACAATCGGGTCATTCAAAAGTTTGACATCGTGTGAAAAAAAGGAGAAAAATATCCTCTACCATTCCGTACAATTCTTTCGGCCTACCTAGAAAAAAATTAGATTAATTTCCAATCTAAATACCCAAATACGCTTGGCCTCTTAAACGTAACATAAACTGCAAGAATTGCGATTTTGGTGCCATTCTGTTTTGATGACCCACTAAAAATAATGCTGATTTGCCTTTATTCTCCTCAGCCGTGCCTCGAATCTTCTGACTTGTTGAGGGTAATTCGTTTCTTTATGATGCATTGTGCCGACGCAGCGTCGTTGGTGCTCTTTATGTTTATCTTGTCCTTTCCATTGCTGGCTTACCATTAGTACTTCTTTCAACAGTGAATAGGGAAGCAAAGATGCACATCATTGTCGAGTGTCACGTATACAAGCATCTTTCGCAGAACCTTCATCGTAGTTACAGTTTTTAAATTAAACATTTCCTGGTATGCAGGGGGGAAATGTATCTTCTTCTTCTTCTTCTTGCAACGACAGCCTTTAGTCCGGTAACTCTCCTTTTAGCCACACTTCTTTTTAGATTACATTCACAAGGGTGCAGTTGATACTCCAACCTGCACAATAGAACGGAAATCAGCTCACAGCTTCTTTGGTACATGCACAGAGATTTTGGTGGCTTGTAGTGTACATAGAATAGCTTTTGACGCATTTGTCTGCTTAAAATGATTTACCCACTATAACCAGTTGGGCATTGTCGAAGTGGAAGAGAGAGGAAGAAGGAGAGGAGGAGATGAAAAGAAAACCGCACTTACTCATTCACCTCACCTGGACATGGACGAGGGCATGGACAGTGGAAAGTGGCTTGTTGGGTTCTTGATAGATTTGGGCGTCGTCAAGTGTTCACGTTGCCGTGGAAGAATGATAGTCTTTTTTTGACAATTTGACTTTTCCATATTTGGTGGTTTGTCAAAGATACAAAGTTCTCTGGACAAGAACTTAATCTTATTTCTGAAAAGTTAAAAGTGATTACAAACTGTGGAATATGTAAGCACAAAACAAGATTACAATTTGACTTTGACGTAATATGCGCTCTGGCTTATTGGCCTTGAATGGTTAAACGTGCTATCTCTGCATGTCTTCATACTGTGACCCAAGATCTAATAGCAGGGGTCTTTTGACCATTATACAAGCATGATACAACAAATTACGTACCGAAGACAATTGCATTAATCATGCGAAAGAAAGAACTTATCCAAGAAGAGAAGGCGAAGAGCGTGGACGGCTCCGTTTGACGCGGAGCAAAACCTCGTTTGATGCGGAGCATAACCCGACATGGATCAAGAACGGATATAGTGCGAACCCATTAGAACTCGTATCTAGTTTGGCTTTACTGCTCTGTAAGTACAGTAGAAGACTATTAAATAACCATAAAACCTGTTTTGTTTTGTTTTTTTTTTTTTTAATTTCAATGCATTATACAAATGAAATTAAAAAAAAAAAAAAAAAAAAACAGGTGGGGGTCCCATCCATCACCGTTAATCTCTACGCCAAGCCAAGCCAACCCCCATTAGACGGACAGAATCTTCCTTTTCCATTGCTTGGCTTCTTCATTCGAGATATCACACTCGATCAATCCGTTCTGGAGAAGCGACGTTGCCCCCCCATTAGAGCAGCTGCAGACGGCGGAGGAGGAGGAGGAGGAGGAGGAGGAGCGATGGGGTGGTGGAGGTGCGGCGTGAAGAGCCTGAGGTACTCGACCATGGTGCTGGGCTCGTCCAACGCGGCGGTGGTGGCCCTGGGCGGGTGTCTCCTCCTCCTCTCTCTCCCCTACTGCCGCCCTCGCCGGACGCTCCCTTTCGCCGCTGTCGCCTTGGCCGCGGCCGTCCGGATCGTCGCCATGGTCAATACGGGGATCGCCCAGCAAGCCACGGCCACGACCGTCCTCGAGTCTTCCGAGAGCCCGGTCGTCGATGCCGTTATCCGCCATCAGAGACGGGTATTCCTTCGTTCCTTCCTCTCGTTTTTGAGCGAATCGAATTTCAGCTTCATTTTGCTCGGAAACTCCTTTCTCGTTTACCTCGTGGGGGTTGATATCCTTCTTTAGTGGAGAGATGTCTAGGGATGATTCATTGCGACAGATGACACGTGCTGACTTGGTTTTGGAGGTCTTCCCCGGTCTCCATTTAATGATATAGATTGAATTTCAAGGAATGCTGTTAAAACCTGTTATTGCTTGCTTGAATCTCATGGACTTGCTTCCAGGAGCCTCTGTTGTAGAGCGTGGAAAATGAAAGCTTGATTTTACACGAGTGTGCTGGACCCTGTTAGAAAGCAAGGACCACTCTACTCTCATCTTCAGTAGAGATGCTAGATAAATTTGATAAATTTTAAGAGTTTAGGTCCAGATGTTCTTGCAGATTTCTTCCGACCATCCTAGTTGCGTATATCCGGATCTCCATTTTGAAGACAGATTTATCTGAAGACATCTAATATGACCCATTTCATGAGTGTCTGACTTTGTGCCTTTCACAATTCAAGTTAGAACCCACCACCTGTTTTGCTTTCAAGTTCGGACATGCCAATCTTGATAAAAATTAAAGTATGCTGTATGTTTCTATTTTTCACATTATCCAGCCAGCTTGACAAAGATTTTAAGCAGCCTGCGTACTTGACGAGATCAACTTCACCTGACTGTGGGCACATTCCATACGATTCTAAATCGTTCCTTTCTTTTCTGCATGGACAGACGAGGTATAAAAAATGGATTTGGTGGACCCGATTTGCGACGGTTGTCATGATGGTGCAATTTGTGGGTGCAACTTATCTTGTGCTCAAGATATTTAAGTCTATTTCCCACAATGAAACAACGAGTGACTGCATCTTAGGTGAGGGAATATCTTGCACAAATCTTTGACGAGTCTTTGAGTGCCGTTGCTTGCTAGTTGACGAAACATTGTTCAGTTGAAGATATAATGTTTCTTTCCTTTGTTTCACCTCTTTGCATTAGTTTTTATCCATGAATCAACTTGTGCAGTTTAATCGCGTATTACTTTTTGCTATTATGATCATGAGAAAAAAGAGGTAAAATCTAAATGGAATCATTCTGTTTGATTCTTGATTGAAGCATGACTTAGAAAGGGTATCTTGGTCATCGTTTTCTTTGTGTTCATCTGACTATTTTCTAATAAAAGTTATTTAAAGATTTCTGCTTTGCATATGCACGAATCTTCGCTCAATCCCTAAGGCTATTAACATGTAGGGATTGTCTCCAAAGGAAGCATGTGGAAGCGGAATATGCTGGCTTTATTCATTGTCATGGTGTGTTTTGTTGCGCTACTTCAGTGTTTTACGGGCTCTGATGTTCTAAGGTGGAGATCATTTTATGCAACTGAGGACAATGCATGGAAGGCCCACTATAGGGAGGTATTTGATCATGGCATGCGTGAGGCATTATGCTGTCTTGGACGTGTAAAATACTTGTAGGCTTTTCTCCAACTTTTTTGCCATTCCCCTAATTTACGTCATGATTGGTTTTCTAATTCCACTATGCTTGTCTCTCCAGGAGTGTTATGGATGAAGATGAAGTTTATTCAGTAGCACGAGTACTTGGGGATCTTGTTGCCTATCGTGCATCAGGCACTGGCCACCTGGAACTTTTGGCAGGTTTGCAGATTAGTTTATACAAAAGAGAGAATGCTGATGTTCATTAAAAAGTTGAGTTGCATTTGTCACTCCTTTTTTGCATGATGTCAAAACTGTTGGTTTTCTGGAGCTCTGATACTTTACAATTTAAAGTATGTGCTTTGGCGCTGATTCTGGAACATATATGGTGTGATGTGCTTCTAGAATACTTACGTTAGGAAATTTGCTCCCCCATCCTTGGCCATTGCCAATAGAGCTGAAAGCTTAAACCGTATGATGCCCCCAGTTTCATCTCATGACAATAGTAGTCCAAGCAACAGAGCAAAGTGCGGAAGTAGCATAAGAGGGAGCTGGCACAATCAGATGGAGAATGAAGATGACCTTAATTTTGTGATTAGTTCTTCTAATATTGTAAAAATAACTCTTTTTTAATGGTTTATCTCTTTTTAGGATTACTTCAAATATGTTAAGGATTTCAAAAGGTCTATATATAGAGAATTTAAGATGACAGGCAATGCTACGGTTGCTTTGGGGCATGCAATTGTGAACTTGCATACTTCTACTTTTTGATGATTATATGTGGGTTCACCCGCTGTCCCGACCTGGCTTTTGTCAATTCTGCTTTCTAAGTAGTTTAAGAGGTCTTTGGGCATTGCACATTGTAGCTCTTATCAGTAACATTTTCATACATACACTTATGCTTATTCCACTGGTAGGAGACTTTATCGTTTTATTTATGCTGCATTTTCTTTATCTTGTATGGAGAATAAAAGCTGCTTATCATCACCACTCTGCATTTCTGATGGTCATTTCTTTTACGTATATTTTTCTGATTTCATTTCTTTTACAATTTTTCTGATCGTCAGTTCTTTTACATATACTTTTTTTTACTGTCATTGCGTTTCTCTTTTAGTTTACATTTGCATTGTATGAATTATGTCATTTTGCATGACAATTTTCAGGCCTAGCTCTGTTTCAGAGGAATAGTTTTTCGTCACAACCTCATGAAGGGCTAATAAATGCACCTAGAGGACAAATCGAGGAGGCTGCCACTCTTCATAAGTTTGCTGAAGCTGCATACACGGTATTTGATAGTCTAGTTTATTGAATCATCTCTCGATGAATATTACTATTTCCACTTCAATTCTAATCATCATACTATGCAGGGTCCTTTGCTCGATTTTGGAAGAAATCCCTTCATCTTTCCATGTGCATGGCTCTACAGGCAGGGGATCTTGACTCCCTGGTCCTGCAACAGGTTCTTATTCCATTTGTCTTCTAATGCCTCAGTATATAGTGCCTCTTACCTCCAAGGCTGATGTCGTCTTGTTTCACCTGTTCTTCATCTTTTTAACTTATGTCTTGCCAGGAGGCCAAAACTTCATGGCGATAATTGGTGGCGTGGTCATGCAGCTGCCTTCTTGAAGTATGCTGGTCTGCCTCCTGATGCACTTCGCCTAGGCCGTGTCTGTCAGGTATGTGTAATTTTTCTGAAAAATGTAATATTCCTCTTCATGGATTCTATATAGTCTACAAGAAGATCAACATGGTATGGGCACAAGTTTTATCCCGGACAAAACACAATGTTTTGGCTGCTTCCACAATTCTCCAGTTAGAGGTGGCTACATTAAGTATGGACATGAAAGCAAGAACAATGGGAACACCAAACAGTGACGTTAGTTTGACAGGCCTCTGATTTTATTCCACCAAAGATGTTCATGAAAACTTTCTTTTGTTGTCTACTGCTTTTTATGGACGTGCATTGTCACGTGTTTTGATGTCCAGAGATTACAAGACGTGGTCAAATTATTCAGGCCAAGGATGACAAGACCGAAACTAGTGTCTTCACCCAGATAGCCAGGAACTATGAAGCAATCTAACCCTAGAGACTTAGCCTTTGCCTTTTCCTTTGATGGAACCTGAAAAATGAGAGTAAAGGCCTAATGCCGAGCCAACTCTATCTATCAATTGTTTCCTACACTTTAAAATTCAGCGAACCAAGTAGTGATCTAAATAACTTTGGCAAGATGCTAGTGAAAAGAAAGCAGCGGATATCCCCATTATTGGAAATTGTACATTTGCGATTGCCTAAATACCATTGAGTGTGTAGATATATGTGACCATATTTTGGTGACAAATTCACTTTATAGTTGACTCTGGGTTAGAGGCGAGTTCAAGTCTGGATTTTCTGTAAAATACCTGTCGACAGCATTTTGCTTCAGTTATGGCAGATTTGGATGGCAACTGATCCTTGCCTGCTGCCACTTATAGTAGGATAATGCTATATCTCACTAACTTCGATCAATTGGGATTTGCAAAATTGAACCGGGTTGCGAGGGTAAAATAATTGGTTTAAACTGCTTAGCTCCTTTGGACTTGTCAGTTCTGTGGCAACAAGGAAGATGTATTTCAATTTGAAATCTGTACTTGATGGGGTTAATAATTTATGGACAATTAGCACCTGCAGGGTATGCCATAGAGGGAACAGGGTTTTTTATTGTAGCATGCATGGTATTGGAAATTCGCTCAAGTAACATGGTGATCATGTGGATCTACCATTTTTCCCAGGGAATTGCTTATTGAAAGAAGAATGGAACCTTCTCTTGGAAGGTGGAAAGAATTCTTGTAACTCGTAAGTCAAGTAACTGTCATTGAGCAGTATAATCTCATTATTACCCGAGACCAAGTTTCTCATATATGAGAAGCAGCATATGTTTTTCATATAGTACGATTAACGGAACGGGGTTTGGTTCTGCTAATACTAGTGCAACAAGATCTAAGCCTGTGTTCGATAAGTGTGGCCCATCTGATGGATTCTCATATTCTGTTCTGGCTGTCTGATTTGATATTCTCTGAAAGACGAACATCTTCTACTTTTAGTTTGTAGTGTGTTTATGCTAGACAAGATAAATGTGCTTAATTAATTGGTCATATGAGCTCTAGTCCTTTCGATTCATTACCATCTTAAAGCAACTTTGGCTGCTTGCTCAGCGGGCAATACTTAAATGAACAATTTATGAGCACAAAAAAGGATATCAGTTGCCTTGCATTAGTCTCCTTCACATATGGTGTGCTGTGCTCTTGACTTCTGGCCCTTTAAGTACTTGGATTCTCAAAGTCTAACCAAGGAAATCACATCAGTGTGGTATTATAACATACCTAGGTGCCTTTTATTTATTTGGTACGTTATGTAATTGTAAGCATTTTGATTGCGTGCTCTCTCAAAGAAAATATTTCAGTATTTGGAGAAGAACGGTGTTCCTCTCTTTTCCCATGCTTGGTGTCTAACTTAATTCTTTTGCCTAACTGTTGTATATCATGTTCACTGTGTCCTACCTTCTAGTGATTTATTCTTCTTTTCTTAAATCTTCCAGGCAAAATGTGAGGCTGCATATTTCATAGTTGTTCTCCATCATGCAAGGACGGTTGTAGTTGCTGTTCGTGGAACTGAGACACCTGAAGACCTCATAACAGATGGTTTATGCAGAGAATGCACCCTCTCTGAAGAAGATTTGGATGGATTGATGAGGCAAGCACAATCACCCCCTCTCCCCAATGCATGTGAATAACCTACATTTCTCATGTGACGGGTGTATACCATTGTAAAAAATTGAAAAGATTGGGTGTGATGAAGAACACTGTCCTATATCACTCGTGAAGATTTTAGGGTCACAAGAGGGGGCAAGGTTACCCAAAATGACCATGTTACTACTCAAATGGCTCGCATTGTGATGCAGCAAATTGCTTACTTCAGAATTGCATGAGAGAGCTCTAAGTATAGAGCATCGAGAGACACACAAAACCTCAATTACTCTAATCAATAACCACTTGCCAGCTAATTCCTAAATTACTAAGGTGCTGTTTATCTGATGAAAATTCTCTAAAATTCTGTTTTCCTTTTCTTGTGAACTAAACACGAGGGAAATGCTTTTGAGATTCAAATTTGAAAACACAGGAACTCTTTTTTGGAATTTAGGCTTGCAGACTGATCGCTTTTTTCAGCATTTATTTGAAAACACTGGGTCTTTAATTTGTCATTGCAATAGTTATTTTACTGGACATCTTCACTTCTGCACAGGTCTACTTCGTCAGTTCACTCGGTCTTCACCTTCGTCTGGCTACTCTGTCTCTCTTTTAAAAAATGAAGCTTAACATAGGCTTCTCTGAAGCCTAAATATTAGTTAGAATTTAAGGTGACTGAAGCACAAAACCATCTGATCATGGTGTCCACACGTGCACATATAAGAGGAGTTATTAGCCCAAAGAGGATGATGTGATGCTTTTGCTTCCTTCATCATGAAGGTGAAGCTTTGGTTTTGGCTCCCTGGAATATTGAAGAAAGTTTCCTCATTATATCTTTTTGTTTGTCTTTTGGTTTTTACTATATAAAATTAATTTTAACACCTCCCTTTTTTTATCTATCTGAATCTTTAGTGTTGGAATAATAAGTTGGCACTTCTCTGTTATTTTTGTCGGTGAAAATAATTTGTTTAATGAGTGTATGAAGAGTCTATTAGTGTAAGGAGAATGAACACTAAGTTAATTAGTACATTATATTGATATCGGGATAATTCAAAAATTTACCAAACACTGTTTTAATAATGTTACTTTTTAGAATATAATTCTTTTCCTACATCATATGCATTTAGATAACCCAAAAATAGAAATGAAAACTGTTTTCATTCTCATTTTCTGTGAAGACGAAAATGGAAAATGTTTTCATGAACCAAATATGCCCTAAATGTACTTCAAGTGTTGAATAATATCTAATACTATTGGATATATTAAGTAGTATAACAATACGCCAATACTATTAAGTACTATTACTGAATATATTTAGTAGCATTGGATGTATTCTGCGGTCTACCCAAACCTACTAATGCTACTACTACTATTTGGTTTTAGTAGTAAAGTAATACTAGTATGTATATCCAACTCTTACTAAATACTCGTCAAAACATGAAATAGATTTTGTAATTCAGCAATTAGTTGCGAGTGGGTTTGAATGAGGTAGTTAGGGGTTTGGGAGTCTCTCCACGATCTATACTTAAAGCTCTCTTATGTAATTTTGAAGTAAGCCATTTATTTCATGTGGTAACCTTCTAAGCCTTGTGGAATGCCTCATCTGATGAAAATCCATGCATCCGAGCAAAAATTCGAACCTCATCACATCTCCACATGACCTGGCACTTGGCTATTTGTCGCCATGTCTCTGAGTTGCCATTATCTACTCTACTGAGTTAGATATCATGTCATTTTAGTGGGCAACGTGAGAAGGATACATGTTGACACCTATTTTCCTTCGAGAATTTGGAGAGAATGAGCTTGAATTGGTGATAGTTTGCAAGATTACTCCTGGTTGTCCTTGGCCCTATAATAATATATATACATCTATCAGGGTCCGAAATCTCTGCTTGTATTGGAAAATGTTAATTGCTCTAAACCTATCTTGCTTTCTCTCTCTCATTCTTGTGAAACAATCTGACACAAACTGCAAACTGCAGTGACCCTTGCTTTGACATAAGGCAAAATATCGAAACCTCTTTCCCCCATTATGGGCACTCTGGGATCGTTGTGGCTGCACGAGAACTTTTTCTGCAAATTGAAGGAAATCCTAGAAACAATGGTTAGTTTACTTTCTTTTTCCGCCGATATTGTTGTCTACAATTGTCAATATAGTGGTTGTGGGGCATCATAGCCTGTGCTTTTTACATGGAGTAAGTTTGTTTGAGGTGTGGCTGAAGATCTTTTAGGACAGGATGGTTAGCTGTGTTACTGCTATCAAGATCTCTTCAGTGGGTACTGTTCAGACATACCTTCAAGAGACGGGGGGTTGGGGGTTGTGTGGAGAGAGAGAGTTGTGGCTATCCGATATACAACAGCATAAAGCATCCTTTTTGCTTCTTTAGTTGTTCAGCGGATGCAAAATTCTCTATATTTGTTTCACAATTGTACTGTATCATCCAAAGTAACTCTATCCATTGTTTTACAATGTTTAACGAGTGAATAGTGTTTACCTCAAATTATTTTCTAAACTGTTGTGTTTCATAAGCTGTGTCCTTACATGGACTCAATGAGGAGTTGCTTAAAAATGAGAACAAATGCTCTGAAAGTAAGCTTAGTCCTTTTCCATTTTTACATGTTAAGATTCTACTCTACTTGCTCATCTGCAATCCCTACTGTGAGAAAGCTATAAGACTCTTTTGCCTATAATTCTATGACGGATTTCCAAAGTTTCCTACGAAGGCTTAGGTTGAGTTTGTCAGTCAACTGAGTACAGGAATATATTTTCAATGTCTACTGAGTACTCATCAAGTATAATATTATCGAAGTTGTGTAGACTTCATGGAAAATAAGATGTTGGCCATAGATTAGCCAAGGGGTTTTCCTGCATTTCATTTCTCATAAGTGTGACGGAATTTCATGCTTGTATGTAGTGAATGATAATTGCATCTTTCTATCCAAAAGATAACTTAAAATTTTGGCTGGGTCTTTCACTCCAAGAGCTGCTTTTTCCATTGAAGAATTATATGAAATGAATTTAATTTGTCCTTTCTTTCATGTGCTATTTGTGAAGCAGGAGACGAGGAGCCCACATTCAGGAGCCATCTGTCCTCATTGATGGGTCCGGGATGTGAGTGTGATGGTTATAATTTGCGGATAGTGGGGCACTCACTTGGAGGTGCCATTGCTGCTATGCTAGGCCTTCGAGTATGACCATTCCACTCATAGTTATTTGTTTGGCTCTCACACTGCTTTACCCATTATGCTTCTAATCACACTGAAGAGACTACATGTGAAAGTAGATGGCTTATATGTACTACGATAGAGAATAGAATTTGGAAAGATTAGCCATGTGTACATATATTATATTTAAATTTGCAAACTAGGAAACACAAGATTATAGAATGTTACATAATCTATATATACCATAGTCATGAATTACCTTCAAGCTATGTCTTATTCCTCATACTCCCCCTAGAGTTAGGGCACAGATTTCATGTATGCTAGCTTGTTAAATACAGGCTTGACTCAGGGGCCATTAAGCACTTTAGTGAACATATCTGCTAATTGACCACTAAAGCTAACTAATGTCATTATAATTTCCCAAGATTGTAACTTTTCTCAAAAAAAGTGGTCACCTTCTATGTCTTGGTCTTCCTATCAAAAACAGGAATTTGAAGCTACGTACATAGCTGCCTAATTATCACAGAATAGCTTCATCGGTTGAGGTTGTGTCACGCCCAACTCCTTTGAAAAATGTCTCGACCAATTTAATTTGCAAGTGGCTATAGCCATAGCTCTATACTCAGCTTCTCCATTGAAACAAGTTCCCACATTCTGTTTCTTGCTCTTCCAAGAGATAAAATTTCCTCCAAATAATTATTCTTACCCTTACCCAAAAAAAAAAAAAAAAAAAAAATTTCCTCCAAATAACACGCAATAACCGGCAGTAGATCTCTGATCAGAAAGTGAACCAACCCTGTCAGCATCGATGTGAGCAATCACTTGAGCATGGCCTATATCTTAATATAACAATCTTCTCCCAGCCTCTCTAAATTGCACATTTAACATACAACAATTCAGCTCATTTCATTCCAAAGAGTTTTAATTGGTGAATCCAGGAATTGACTCACTACACTAACAAGAAAAGATATGTCTGATCTTGTAACTCTGATATAACTCAGCTAACCGAACAGCCTGTGTTATCTTCCTAGATCAGAGAAAGGCTTCCCCCCTCCTGGTAATAACCTAACATTTGGAGCCATTGGAGCAGCAACAGGCTTCTGAGATATATAGATATCACATTCAGATTCAGCAATCTCAACAAATACTTCAGAGGCCCCAAATCTTTGGTTTGGAATTTTGAATCTAGTTGGCTTTAAGCTGAGTGATTCCATCTATATCATGTGATGGCAATATCACTAAAATATACTACTAGAAGCATGTGTCGCATGTCGTAATGTTAGTAGAATAGAGAATGGTTAGAATAACTGGATTTGAGACAAAATCCCAAACAACTGAACTGAGTTGTCTGAACCAAACTCAAGGCGACTGATGGGGCCCATAACCCATAGGTCATGGGATCAGAACCTCGTTTTGATACCATGTGACTATAGAGAGTAGGAATTTGAGAGAAAAACCATGCATGTCGAATTGAGCACACGTTTCATATATTGACATGACAAACAAGGAAACACAAGTTTATACAAGTTACATACCATATTGACAAATGTCCCCTTATGCTATGTCTCATTGCTAAAACGCATGAATTAACTTATGTAAAAGGGCTAAACTAGAATGATAGATATAGATACTTACCTCTAGGTAGAATGCTGCGCTCTAAATGCGTGGCCTGCATCACTTTTGCTTTGAATGGTACTTGAAAATGAAAGTTGTGCCAGTTAGTGTATCATTTTAGAGTTATATGATACCTCTTGACAATGTATAGACTATTTGTTGAGTAATGAGGAGCCTGGCTCAGTTTTGTGGAATTTGACACGTGTGGGTGTTTTGATAGTTGATTACATATACAAGGCATTGATGAAATGAAATAAAAAATCAGGAAAGTACTATGACTTAAAAAAGCATGCATAGTATTTTTTTTCTCTGAAAAAAAAAAGCATGCATGGTATTTGCTGGTTTGGTTGGTGTATTGTCCTTGACTAATGAGTGGGGAGGAGATACTGTTTTATGTGGCATACTGCAAGTATTTAATGTATTTTGGGGGTGTCTCTCTTAGGAGAAGTCGATACTTGTTTTTTTCAAATATTTGTGATGGGTCTTCACTTTCACGTGATTTGTCTCCCCTTTTATTAGGTTTGGAGCCAAAGAAAGTATTCATATCGGTCAGTTAGAATACATATAGTGTAGTGTTTGAACTTAATATGATTTTGCTGATAACTCCTGTTCATACTGCAGCTGTATCGTCGCTATCCAAATCTCCATGTGTATGCATATGGAAGCCTTCCATGTGTTGATTCAGTGGTGGCAGAAGCCTGTTCGGATTTTGTGACAAGGTAATCTCATAATCTGCAAAACATGTTAGGTTGTTTTCCTTTGACTTGCTGTTTTGAAGGTTTGAGCTTTTTACAGCATTGTATACGACAATGAATTTTCTGCACGCCTTTCAGTGGGATCGATCCTCCGACTTCGTGCAGCTGCCATTATGGCACTTTCTCAAGATTCAAAAACTGATACAGCATTGATCTATAGACTCGCCCGTCGATTTCTATATCTTGGCCAGTATCAATCACGGGGAAATAAAAAACTCTCGCCTGGCTCGGTATTTAACTCTGATCCAGTCTCAACTGGAGAACATGGTCCAAACGTTTGTGGGGGCCAATATTCTAATAAGGATAAAGGTATAATTCTTTCATCCTTCGCAAACTATGTAGTGTCAACATGACTAGGATATGTCGCTGTTGCTGTATCTCTCCCATCTTATTACCCTTAATTTGGTTTTAAAATTTGTGAATTTATAGTTCTGAGAAAGATCCTTAAGGTAAATGGTTTATTTCTTTGAGAAGGAAGGAGAACTATGTGTTGAGAGGCTCCAAGGGGAGACTGTTCTATAGAGGATTGCTTAGGAATCCACCAAATCCAACATGAGGAGCATGAAGATTTGGTGCTATGGTGTAAAAAAGAAAATGAACTGTGATTGTCTCTTAAAACCGTCTTTACTTCCCCTTTCTCGAAATCCTAAGTTCCTACTGGTAAGAAATTGTTGAATGATAGGAATAAAGCAAAAGCCTTTCTTTTGTTTCTGTGAACTCTAATAGTAGCCCAGCTCAACTATTCATCCTGAACCCTGATGCTTGTAAAATGCCAGATGCATATTCAAAAATGCTGATTCAATGGAAATAAATGAGCAAAAAAATGAATACTCAAGATTAGCTTATGTTATTGGCCAAAAAATATGTAATAAGTGACAGAAAGATAATTGGAGCTGACTGCATTTAATTTGTTAAAGTTCTACTACATTGAAGAGTCACAAGTGTGAACTCCAATCTGAGCCAGATGTGCTTAATTCATGGTACCTCTTTTGTGCATTCCTTGTTGAGCTTGAAGTGGAGCAGTGATTACTTATTTTAGACATAAATCCGAAAACTAAGGTGGTTTCTGTTAACAATAGCGTAATTTACCAGTGCAGGTTGAATTCAGTATGAGTATTGCTTCTTTTTGTTTTAGCTTTTTCAATCATACATGATTATTTTGTTGCAGGAAAGGAGGAACATTTCAGTGATTTGTTCCTCTTGGGGCGGCCAGCTGTGAAAGAAATGGTTGTTGATGTTGACCATGACAATCTCACCAGCCCTTTTGAAGATGACATTTCGATTGCAAATTCATTTGGTGATCCTGTGACCGAATTTATGGAGACTGTCCCAAATTCTAACCATACTTCAGCTGATGATCCAAAAGAG